>NW_021026521.1:1417741-1437642 GCF_004153795.1 Camellia sinensis
TGGGAAGGTTGAGAAGGGTTTGACGGTGTATCCCGACCTGAGTGTGAGATATTGAGACCGTTTGTTTGTGCCGGAGTCTTGCCGAGAGGAAGTATTTCAAGAGTTCCATTATTCATGCCTTGTGGTGCATCCGGGAGGCACTAAGATGTATCGGGATTTGGGTTGCCAGTTTTGGTGGCGGGGTATGAAGAGAGATGTAGCTGTTTTTGTGTCTAAGTGCCTTACTTGTCAGCAAGTGAAGGCCGAGCATCAGAGGCCAGCGGGGTTGTTGCAACCCTTGCCTATTGCCGAGTGGGAGTGGGAGCATGTCACTATGGACTTCGTTGTAGGTCTTCTGAGGACTCAGCGGGGTAGTGATGCTATTTGGGTGGTTGTAGACCGGTTGACTAAGTCGGCGCACTTTATTCCTATGCGCGTGAGAGATTCGGTAGATCATCTCACTGACTTGTATATTCGGGACATAGTGAGATTGCACGGGGTCCCAGTGACGATCGTCTCAGATAGAGATCCTCGTTTTACTGCTAGGTTGTGGCAGAGTTTGCAGAGTGCGTTGGGCACTAGGTTGACCTTTAGTACGGCTTATCATCCTCAGACTGACGGGCAGTCCGAGCGTATTATTCAGATCCTTGAGGATATGCTTCGAGGTTGTGTCCTTGACTTTAGTGGGACGTGGGAGAGGCACTTGCCCTTGGTGGAGTTTGCCTACAACAACAGTTTTCAGTCTAGCATCGGTATGGCACCGTTTATGGCCTTGTATGGCCGACCGTGTAGGTCTCCAGTGTGTTGGGCCGAGGTGGGTGATGCACCTTTGTTGGGTCCGAAGTTGGTTAGGGAGACGACAGAAAAAGTTGAGCTTATCCGTAGGAGGCTTGTTACAGCCCAGAGTCGCCAAAAGTGTTATGCCGACCGTAGGAGGAGGCCTTTGGCGTTTGAGGTAGGTGATCATGTCTTCTTGAAAATATCACCTAGGCGAGGTTTGATGAGGTTTGAAAAGAGTGGGAAGTTATCCCCTCGGTTTGTCGGTCCCTTTGAGATCCTTGAGAGGGTCGGCGAGGTTGCTTATCGTTTAGCTTTGCCGCCGCAGTTGTCCGGAGTGCATGACCTGTTTCATGTGAGTATGCTTCGGAAGTACGAGCCGGATCCGTCCCATGTGTTAGATTCGACCGACTTGGAGGTAGATGAGGATGCCTCGTATGAGGAGAGACCGGTTCGGGTCTTGGATAGGCAGGATCAAGTCCTGCGTGGCAGGATCAAGTCCTGCGTGGCAGGACCATTCCTTTGGTGAAGGTTTTGTGGAAACATCACGGAGTGGAGGAAGCCACTTGGGAACGTGAGTTGGAAGTCTGCGAGAAATATCTGGACTTGTTTGTTGATGTGTAACCATGTATTGGAATTTTTGTAATATCGTTGAACTTCAAGGGCATTATATGTGTCTTGAGTTGTAAAACATTGTGAATGTTCTGGTTAATGGAAGTTTGTTTTAACATTGCATATGTTAAGTATATTGTGGAAATGCAAGCATGATATTAATGTTGCATGTATTATGGAATTGTGGAAAATGAGTTGAAATTAGTAAATTTCAAAAGAATGCATGTTGATAATGCAGGTTGTTATGTGTAATGTGATATGCCTCTTGAAAAGAGATGGGATTGACCGATAATGGGTCGGGTTGTTTAATATTATGTTGTAATATTGTTGAGAATAGATAAAACTTGTTTTTGAAAAACTTGTGTTAAATTTCGGGGACGAAATTCTTTAAGGGAGGGAGGTTATAGTGATCCCGGTTGTCCCTTTACTGTTCTGTTGTATTCCGGACTCAGTTCCGTAGAGTTGGTAGTTGTATCTATCTTGTTGTCATCCTTTAATTCCATTTGTTCGGGTTTTAGGATGTATTCGGCAGAGTTGTTACAGGTTGGTTAGGCTTTGGTTTCAATTCTTTGTTGCCCAGTTTTTAGGAGGTCTGCTCGAGCGGGTCTTCTTGCGCTCGAGCGGAGATTGCACGCGCCCAGTATTTTGGTGCTCTGCAAAACTTCTGCGAGCATGTTTTCCACACTCGAGCGGGTATTCTGGCGCTCGAGCAGGTAATACTTTTTGGTGTAAGTTCTGGGAGGGGAAAATCTACGCTCGAGCGGACTGGTTTTCATGCTTGAGTGGATGTGCTTTATTCTTGTGTCTTAGCGCTCGAGCGGGCCTTCTTGCGCTCGAGCGTACCTAGTTTTTTGTTCTTGACGCTCGAGCGTTGTGTTCTCCGCTCGAGCGGGAATGTCGTATATCAGTTGGCAGCTGGGCATTTTAAAATCACTTTTTACATTCTCTCTCTCTCTCTCTTACTTTCTAAAAAGCCATTTTGAGAGCTCCTCTCTCTAGAAACTCCCTTCTCTTTAAGGTTTGATCTAATTAGAGTGCTCCTCTTGCCTTCGGCCTTTGTAAAAGTTGGGTTGATCGTTGAGGGCTACACATTGATCCGAAAATATTGAGTTTTGGAGCACGTTGAGTTTCTTCACCTTCTTTCCTTGAGCTCCGAATTTGAGGTAGGGATTCCTACTCACTCTTATAGGTTTTAACCTAGATTTTGAGCTTATTGTTTAAATGGTTGATTTTGGGACTTAGGGTTTCAAAATGTGTTAAAGAGGGTTTTGTGATTTTGGGCTCATAATATGTATTTTGGGTTTCAAAATGATGATATAGTTGTTGGTTGGTGATATTTGAACCTTTGAGTTGATATTGAGAGTTGGGGGTAAAAGCCCTAATTTGTTGTTTAAAATTAATTGGTATAATTAATTTGGAAAAATTGTAGCTATACGGAATTGAGTTAGAAATAATGAAATTGGTTCATTATATGGTAGAATAGTGGAGTTAGATTTATTAATCGCTCACTTTTGAAAAAATTGATATTTTATCTGTTGGAGCTTTTATTATCTGTTTAGAAATAATTGCTTGAGCTACCGGTGGAGGGTAGTTTTGATTATTGTAGACAATGCATGATGATTAGGCAAACTAAAACTAAGCAATTGGATATGTCATAGAGTATGCCGGTTGATAGAATACATTAACGTTATGTATTGTTTGATTGTGTATATGACCTTTGTGTATATACGTTGTGTATGGGGGAGGAGATAGGGGATGTACTCCATGGTTTAGGGGAAGATAGGGGATGAACCTCTAAACTGGATGTTGTTTGGGAGCAGATAGGGGATGGACTCCACTGATACAGCTCATATGCTTGTCAGATAATGTGTTAATATAGCTCATATGCTTATCTTTGGAAGTGTTGATACAGCTCATATGCTTATCTTTGGAAGTGTTGATATAGCTAATATGCATATCTGTTGAAATGTGGATACAGCTTGTATGCTTATCTGTTGAGATGTGATACAACTAGTATGTTTATCTATTGCAAAATGGGAAATGTTTAATATGAGTTATTGTCTCATATAAGTGGTTGGCCAGGTTCTGAGCCGTTGATGTAAATTGTGAAACTAATAAGAAATGGAAATTGAAAAGAAATGGAAACGGGTTATGAATTGGTTTATGGAAATTGAACATTTATCAATTGCAAATGTCTTAGTTATTGCTCATACTGTGTTTAGCATATCTCAACTGGGCATTGGCTCACCCTATATGGGACATTATTTTCAGGTACAGGTAGTATGCCACCTCCAAGGACATAGCTCGGATGATGATGAGAGTTGAAAACTCTTTTTTTTGTTTATTTTGATGTATTATATGTAAATTCAAGCCAAGGGCTTAATATGTATTGAGTTAGTACTCTTTTTTTGTAACCAAGTGTTTACTTAGAAAGCTATAAGCCCATAGGGCATTTGCTTTTGTTGTTAACATGTAATACAGTTGTAAGAATTACTCTGATGAATAGAAATGATTGGTTTCTTTTATATTAATGCATGTCTAAAGTGATGGGTTTTATGTATTATTTTGAGGGCGTTACAAAAAATGAATAACAAGAAAACCATAGAAAATAAAGCAAACTGAAGCCTATGTGGTATCAAAGTCTCCTTAAAACAAATTCGCCACCTCACCATGGGTGCTGGAGGTATGTCGGTATCTGTCTCCCAGGATATGACGGTTTAGACCCTCTAATGCAAAAGCACTTAGCTTTGGCGAACCGACAATGGCAACACTCTCTCAAATAGGAAGAATATTATAGTAGCAACCTGACTACAATATGAGAGCAAAGAATTTCTATGTTGAAACCAAGAAGAAGGCCTCTTTTTATACACAATGGGGGAGAGAGGAGAAGCTTTTCTACAACAAATACAAAATTCAATTTATGCAAAACTAAAGAAGTAATACAAGAAAACTGATGGCACAAAAGTGTGTGAGTTACACACTCTATATATAGATGTGTGTATATCTACAGCAACCTAACAAACTTGGACCAAAAAAGATTACGTTGATAGGCCACCAATCCGGCCCAACCCAAACCTAACCCATTCCAACAAGCCTCAAGCTCAAGGCCAAACCCAAACCAAAACCCAAGCCCAAGTTCGAAGTCCCATGGATCATGGACCACAGACCAGGACCTGGCCTAGTTGGTCCTAGCAGGCGGGCGCGTGTGACAATTTTTGCATAACAAACTTGGACCATAGTTTTGGCCCAAGCCCATTCTTGAAGCATCCATAACTCCTTTCCTTCAGAAAATTTGGATGCCCCAAAAGGCTCATGCCCTTATCAAAATCTTGAGGTTGAAATACGCAACAATGTTTTCCTCTACTATCTATGCGTGATTGGTAGTTATACACAATTCCCAATACCTCATTCATAAGGCCAACTTTGTGAGACAATTTCTCATTTAATTCTTAATTGTTTTTGGTCATTTTTTTTTTTTGCAATGTAAAGGTCTTGTTACAAAGAATCTAACCCATTTGATCCCACCTCAACCGGTGGTTGGGACCTACTTTAATTTCACATTAAAGTCACCATAAAACTATTTTTTTTCCAACATGCTCTTCAACTCACTTGAAAGATCTAAGGTAGATTCTTAGTAGAAATGAGAGAAATCAAGTGTTTTTGGGGCTAGGGTTTTGGAAATGGGTGTTAGAGAGAGAGAGAGAGAGAGAGAGGATATGAAAAAGTGGGGAAAAATGAGCAAAAGTTGATTTTTAAGTTTCCTGATTCGCGCAGACTTCTTGGGCGGTCTTCCCATCACTTGAGCGATGAACTCAACCTCTTAGTATTCCAATCTGCAAAATAAGATACTGGATGCACCTTCTTCACCGCTTGAGCAGTAAACCCACTGCTCGAGTTGTCACTCAAGACACAACAATCACATAGGCACAGGCCCTAAGACACTTCCTGCGATGACCCCGACCTTCATAATATTATATTACATTATTTTACTAAGCTTAATTGCATGATTGTGTGTTTAATTGTGTGATGATATGCTTAATTTTGTGATTATCTATCGATACATGGAATATTTGTTTACTTATCGACTTAGAATCATAAATTGAAAGCCTAAACGGCTTCAGAAACCAAAATTGACTAGCCTAATAGGCTAATTAGAATATTTATAATTTTATGGCAACTTTAATTGAAATTTGATTCGGAACAAAACAATTATAAAAAATTATTAGAATTAATCAAAATGAGGTGGGATTAATTAGTCTTAAGTGAACTTAATTAGCCTAAGTTAATTATACCTTACGTAAGGCCTTAATCATGTTTTTGAGCTTATTTTTACAACACACGAGCTGAGATAACTGAGATGGAGAGAAAAAACTCAATTTAGAGAGAGAACAAGGAGAATTTGTGGGAGATTAGAAGGAGACTTGGAGAATTAAGCTAAGATACACTTGAATTCACCCACTAGGTACGACATTCTCCCTTAATCTTTGTAGATAAAATATGTCAAAGTTGAATTCATCTAGTTCTTGAGTTCATTTGCATGTAATTGTGTAATAGAGGCACGCATTACCTCGAATTTAGAAGATAAGAGTTGATCATATACATGCATGCATAATTTGAGTTTGGAATTCATGAAATTCTTACATGCATGGCACTTTTACACCTCAATTTGAAGTGTTCTTCATGTTTTCATACTCCTCATGTCATTTGATCATATTTTGAAGAGATATAAACTCAATTTGGTTCAAACATGGTTTATAGCTTGAAGTTAAAGTTTTTGGTTTGAGAATTTACCATGGTTTTGAGTACTTGGTTTCAAATTTGAAGTGTTTTCATGTTACACAATGCTTTTCCATGTTTTTGTACCAAACTTGCAAGTTTTGAACCTTCGAATTCATGTTTTAGGCTTTAAATAGAATTATGGAAATTTCAGAATTTGACTAATTCGCTCGAGCAAAAAAAGTGTTGCTCGAGCGTAAAATTCAAGCTCCTAGAAGTTTGCAGACAATTGCACGATGGCTCGAGTAGCTTCAAAATGTTGGCTCGAGCCAAAAATTCAAGCAATCAGTACTTTTGCAGAGTTTTGTAGACTACTCGATCGACTAAAGTTGCGCTCAAGCGAAGACCCTATTTTTAGCAAATTTTGACCAACTCTTTTAAGTCCATACTTGCATCCTCATATCATTTCAAGTGCACTTAGACACCAATTGGACTCATAAAATCATGGAATGAGATAGAAACACATAAGGAGAATGAATTAAAGTGAAACGGCTATTGAATAGTGCTTCAATTGTGTATATGTTATATGTTCTATGTTCTATGTTGGTGGATGTTCGAGGCCTAACATCGACTTAACCCACTATGAGTAGTAACTTTATAAAGATATGTTCAAGTTATATTTATTTTCAAAACTGTTGTTATTCTCGAAATCAATATGTGATTGATTAAATGGTTTATTGAAACGTTATGATGATTGATGGAATGGTTTATTGAAGCGTAATTTCCTTATGAATGAATGAAGTTTCCTTTTGAAAATATATTTGTGGTATCCTTTAGTGGGGCCCTTGCTTGGGGAAAACAATACCATGGCCCATTGGCCCTCGCCCGGGAGAAACAATACTGTGACCCATTGGATTAATTGAAACACATAGATCTCTAATGTTAGACCCACGTGGTCACATTGAATAAAAAAATATTGAATGACCCATCATGGTCCCATTGAATGACCCTTATGGTCCTATTGTCATTGATGCATTGTTACACTATTGGATGTGCCACGTAAATGGATTGAAATGGTTATTGATATTTGAAATGTAACAATGCATTGATATGGCTATTTCAAATATCAATGCATTGATATGGATTGAAATGGCTATTGATATTGGATATGCCACGTAAATGAATGACCCTTATGGTCCTATTGTCATTGATATCAATAGAATTGGGATTTGATATTTGAAATGTTATCGAACCTTATTCATATAACCTCATTATTTTGTTATTACTCACTGGGCCTTTTTTTCACTATTTATATGTATATCTAGGTGGGCAAATGGAACATCAAGGTTAGAAACAGAAGCCTCGGGGTCTACCCTATTGTTAGCCTGTTTGAAGAGCTTTCGAGAAGGAGCAAGCTTAGGCTTGAGCGAAGCCAAGCAAAGTCAAAGCCCCCTTTGTTTTGTAATTTCGTTTTGGTACTTGTATATGGGTTTTTGTTTAATTGAATTGTGGAGTTTTGATTTATCGATTAAATGTTTAAGACCTTGGTGATGTATGTACATAGAATGGTTGCACAGTTATAATATAAGGTCTTTTCATATAAGCATAGCCCAATGGATTATTTTCAAGTCTTATATTGCTTCTGCTAAGCTCTGTAATTTATACTAAAGTGGATTTTGTTAAATGAGGCCGTAGGTAATCTAAGATTACTGGCTGGTCAAGACACTAAACCTATAGGGACGGGATTGGGTCATGACAGGGTGGTATCAAAGCATGAGTTATATCTCACTCACTTGTCTATTAAGCTGTAGAGAGTCTAGAAAAGACACCAGGAATGCATTCATGTGCATTTGAACATTAGAATGAGATAATTTTTGTGATTATCTATATGAATTTACATGCATAACTATATTGTGTTTATCATAATACAAAGTTTCATATAGAAAATGATGAGAACAAGAGGTGGTGAGCTAGAGGAGGCAACCTCCTTAAGATTGGATAGAATGGAATGAATGATGCAAGATATGGTTGAAACTATAAGACAACAATAGCAACAATGGAAACAACAACAACAACAACAACAACTACCACCCCCACCTCCAATGCCTGTGCCACCTCTAGTACCAAGGTGTTAGATTGGTGATTGTACTATTGCATTGACTAAGAAATTCAAGAAGGTGAAGTCGCCCTCATTTTATGGAGGCATAGATCCACTCAAAGCTGAAGCCTGGGTTTTGGGCATAGAAAAAATGTTTGTAGTGTTTCCTTGTACTGAGGCTCAAAAAGTAACATTAGCCGCATTCACACTAGAAGATGAAGCCAAAGATGGTGGATGCCGGTTCAGAAAGAGAATAGAGATATCACTTGGGCCCATTTCCTCAAATTCAAACAACTCAGACAATGGAACAAGTCAGTTACCAAATAGGAAGCCCAATTTACAAAATTAGCCCGCTTTGCGCCGCATATGGTTGATATAGACTACAAGAAAGCCAAAAAGTTTGAAGGAGGCTTACGTGAGTTGATTATGGAAATAATTAATGTTCTTAAATTGCCAAAATATGTGGATGTGCAAGATAGAGCATTGACGTCAAAGAAGAACATGGCCAATCGCAGTCCGAAATTCGAATGGAAGGGTAGAAGACAAAACTTTAACAAAGGAGCATCATCCATAACAAGCAAGAAATCTAAGTCTGGGACTCCCAGTAATTTAGGGTCAACCCAAAGTGGAAACTCAATACCAACTTGCACTGTTTGTGGAAAGAAGCACCGGGAAGTTTGCTGTCACACTATGAGGGCCTGTTATCAATGTGGAAAGGTTAGACACATGGCAAAAGATTGTACACAGTCACATCAAGGTGGTAACCGAGGTACTACAAGCTCAATTGGATCAGTTACCACAGCAAAACCAGTTGCAACACCATTCACAACAAGAAATAATGTGAGACGAGGAAGGGATTTTTCTCTCGTACCAGGGAATACTAAAAATACAGAGGTAGTAGTGTCGGGTACAATTTTTGTTGTGGTCAACCTGCTTATGACTTAATTGATTCCGGGCCTACACATTCGTTTGTTTCTATAGTATATGCTGAAACTTTGAATAGACCCATGGAAACATCGAGATATGTATTGTGTGTTGCATCACCTATAGGGGGATCCATGTTATGCTCATCTGTATATGTTGCATGGGAATTATTACTCGGGAATGAAGTTTTATACGTTGCTTTAATACCTATAGACATGAGGCATTTTGATGTTGTTTTGGGTATGGATTGGCTATCTAAATACCATGTAACCATTGATTGTGCTTTAAAACGAGTGATATTCTAACCTCCCGGACAAGTTGAATTTTATTTTGGGAGAAAATGGGTAGTTCCACCACCATATCTTATATCTGCTATGAAAGCCTGAAAACTGATTAGCAAGGGTAGGCAAGGGTACTTATGTAGTGTTGTAACCGAACAAACCATGGAAATTACCCTAGACAGTATACCAGTGGTAAGAGACTTTCCGATGTGTTTCCAGATGAGTTGCCGATAGAGAAATTGAGTTCACAATTGATGTAATACCGGGTACACAACCAATTTCTAAAACTTCCTAGAGTATGTCTACTGCTGAAATGAAAGTGTTGAAAGTTCAGTTGCAGAAATTGCTTGATAAGGGGTTCATCAGACCGAGTACATTGCGGTGGGGTGCACCAGTTCTTTTTTTGAAAAAAAATATGGGACCCTCAGATTGTGCATTGATTACTGAGAACTCAACAAGGTAACAATGAAAAATAAATACCCGTTGCCACATATTGATGATTTGTTTGATCAGTTGCAGGGGGCTCAAGTATTCTCAAAAATTGATTTGTGATCGGGATACCACCAGTTGAAAGTAAGAGCCAAAGATATTGAAAAGACTGCCTTCTGAACTAGGTATGGGCACTATGAGTTTTTAGTCATGCCTTTCGGAGTTACGAATGCACTCGTACATTTATGGATTTGATGAATAGAATTTTTAAACCCTCTTTAGATGAATTCATTGTTGTGTTTATGGATGGCATTTTAATTTATTTGAAAAGTAGAGGTCACCATGAACATCACTTAAGAATGACTCTTCAAACACTTAACGAAAAATACTTGTATGGGAAGTTTAAAATGTGTGAATTCTAGTTAAATGAGATTGCATTTTTGGGACATGTCTTTGATAAAGATGGTATTTCTGTTGACCTACATAAAATAGTAGCAATTGTTGATTGGCCTACCCCGATTAATGTGACAGAGGTTCACAGTTTTATGGGATTGGCAAGTTATTATCGTAGATTTGTTAAAAACTTCTCAAAAATTGTTGTACCGTTGACTCAATTAACTCAAAAAGGGGAACCATTTGTGTGGACAAAATAGAGAGAATAAGCTTTTCAAGAATTAAAGACAATATTCACCACAACACCAATCCTTACTATATCTTCGGTACAGGAGGATTCTGTGATTTATAGTGACGCATCTTATAAGGGTTCGGGTTGTGTTTTAATGCAGAATGGCAAGGTGATTGTGACATCTTGTTCTAGCTAACCGCTCAAAAAAAGGAAGTTGCGCTCGAGCGGAGAATTGCTACTCCTAGTATCTCGCAAGTTTACAGGCAGGACCGCTCAAGTGTAGGAAGTTGCCCTCGAGCGTAGAATGTGAGCTCCCAGTAGTATCACTATAGCTCTGCAAAACTTCTGGGACTTGTCATTTTTTGCTGGAGCAATAGAGTCGTCGCTTGGGCAATCCTTTTGTAGTTGTGTTGTTCGCTTGAGTGAAGGGAGTTGTGCTAGGGCGGTCCATGCAAAATTAGCAATTTTAAAAGGGACATTCTAGATCATTTTCTTACACTTTTCTTTCTTTCTCTGTGTTTTTCTTCCTCTTTCTGAAAAATCCAAAGTTTTCACCCCAAAATACTCCTCATTTTCCTAGGATCCAACCTAAATCACTTGCAATGAGTGGAGTACAAGTGGAGATCTTCGTTCTTATTGATTGAATTCCATTTCTGCGAAAGATTTTCTTAGAAGCTTGGTCTTTTTGCTCATAACTTGAGGTAAGGTTACTTTTAACCTAGTATTTCTTTGTTTTGAAGAAGTTTATTTGGTATTGTTGTGATTTTAAGGCTTGATTAAATGATTTATTTGGGTGGATATTGATTGAATGATTAAGTTGGGTTAAATCATGTATTTAACAAAAAAAGGGCATTTTACTCAATTTTTTATTAAAATTTCATATCATTTTACATAAAAGAAGAATATTGGTGTTGAGAACATATATATATATATATATATATGAAGAAAGCCCCAAATTTGAGTAAAAACCCTAATTTCCATCTAGGTAAAAAGCAATATTTTCATTGGAATTTCCTTAAAGTCTTGGAATCTTAAAAACAATAAACGATAAAAATGTGAATATTGTTAGGATGAAATTGTGATTTGGAGATTAATTCTTTTTGAGTATTAGAATTGTGTTTCTTCCCGCATCTTGTTGAATACTTGTTGATTGAATAAAAGTTTGGCAAATTGAGGATCAATCTCGGGTTAAGAGTCAGTTTTGATGTGGTTGTGTGTGTCAGTACTCATGCAGGGAGTCAAGGTGCCCAATTGCCCTATCTGAGCTTATCGCCGAACGAATATGGGAAAATGTTTTTGGGTGTCTACTGGTCCTATCATATTATAGTCGGTAAAAATGGAAAAACAGATGATTTTGGGTGCCCACATCCTGCCGTATAATAGTCGGTAAATGTGGGGATGGTTTTAAATAAAAGTGATTCGAATTTTAATTCAGACTCTTATAAGGGGACTCATGGTATTTTTTCCTTTCTGATACGATAATGATTGGTGTGAGATGGAAATGTGATTATTCTACGATGTACTCGTGTACATACTATACTATGTTTGTAAACATATATATATATATATATATTAATTACTTACCGCCGACACCTTTTTTGAGCACCCTTACGACTTGGGCGCCACCAATTGTGCACCCAATGATGAATGTATATGCTTGTCAAATGCTCGAAGTCCTCAGTAGAATGCCTCAGCTTTGAGCCTCAAAACCCTATGAACCTCTTGCCTTGTTTTTGGATCAAAACAGCAATTTTTCAAGCCTAAACATCTTGGGACCTACAGACCCACTTGTGTGCACTGTCGGCCACTATTGTGGACTACCAGCCAGCAATGTGGCCTGTCGTCCACAATTAGTGGGCCGTTGGCCACTTGTGTGTTTTTTTCAGATATATATAGACAATCTCCTCTCTTGTTGCAAAGGTTAGAAAAATTTTGGAGCAAAAACTCTTCTCTCTCTACAATTCTCACTCTTTCTCTTGCAAGTTCTTAAGCCTTTGCCTAGACACTCTAAACCAAACCTTGTGGTATTCGGGATAAAGTATTTTTTAGCTTACTTTTAGCTTTGGAGAGTGCGTAAGTGTTGGTTTGCAACTCAAAAAGGGTATCCCTCTTCAAGAGGTACAATTCTTGGCTTGTTTCTTTGCTTTATTTGCCATCTTTCCTACTATTCTTGGACTGTTTTTTACACTGAATTTTTGGGTTGAAACTTGTAGTTTAAGGCCATTTAAGGTAAAGGGGTTTATAGCCCTTCTTTGGACCTTGTTCCTAAGGCCTTTGCCCTCGTGCTTCCTACCTTGTTCCTATGTGAGGGCAAACTTGTAATAATGTGTATGTCTTCTAACCCCACGTATTTCTCCCATTTATTTACTTGCTTACGATGGGTAGAATAGAACATCATGTTTCTTTTAGCATACCCCACACTTGTCTTGCATGCATCGAGGCTCGGTTCATCATTCTAACAAATGCATTGTCATTTTAATACTTCTTTGAAAAAGGTCCTTAAACTGCATCCCATCAAATTGATTCACATGTCATAATTAGTAGCCGAGCCAATTAGTTGCATATCGCATGTTTTCTAACTCTTTCGTTTCTTTTGGCTCACCTCGGAGTACTAGGTGAGCATTTTTGTACTTTAGCATATCGCATGAGTGTGATTGTTGCCATGTCTAGCATGCTTGCCATGAGGCTAATTGCTTAAATGATAAATTGCTTGAATGCCTATGGATGAAGGCTAAATTTTCTTAAATTTGAATAATTTGAGTAATGTACATATGCGATCACTTTTTCGAGTGGTACATATTTAAAACAATTTTCAAAAACAAGCATGAATCAAAGTGCTCCAATTTTTGCAAATTAGTATATACTTGTGTATGCATCACATAGTAAATTAACCTAATAACCGGCACAACAGCATATAATATAAATAAGAATCACATCATGATTAGTAAAGGCTGATCTATGATTGGGGGAGCGGGGGTACTCAATTCATGACCTTCCCTCTCGTACATAAGTTCCCGAGTCGTGACAATTTTGGTGATGATGGACATGTGGCCTTTGGCACGAGTCATGTTTTCCCAAATTTTCCAAAAATATTTAGGTGGCGACTCTATATCTGGCAAAGCAGTCCATTTTTGACATTTTGATTCAAAATCGATTTTCCAAAAGATTTGTCGGATTTAGACTCTTTAGTGTTTATCTATTTCACATTGCACTTGTGAGATCAAATTCAGAATTGCGGGAGTCTAAACTGTAGGGCTAGTTGTCTTCGAAAGGAGGATGAAAAGTCGAGCTACAGTTTCTGGCGACTCTGTTAGGAGTTGAGTCAGAAGACTTGAGTCAGAAGACTTTATAAAGTTGGGGATCTTGTTCGGGGACAACCCATGTTTACCTCACCTCCACCAGTGACAAGACGGAGGAGAATCAGATAGAGTTCACTAGTTCAGTTTTTACAACAGTCACCCCTCAGCTCACCTGTGTCCAGTCTGGTTCCGGGACAGTCATCTACTTCTAGCACGAGATCGATCGCCTATTCCAATGACATAATATCTCCCAATTAGTATAGAAGAATTGATACATCATCTGCAGCAGACAATTGAAACCCTACAGCAAGATGGGTCCAGTCAAGCCGAGGTTATAACAAGGCTACAACAATAGCAACCACAACCGGCTGTGGCCTCTGCATCCTATGCACTTACCACGGGTATCCCAGCACCCATAGCCACTGCTCATACTGCCAATGTTCAAGAAAACCAGGGCAACCAGCAGAGCCAATCCCAGCACAAGCCTCCAAAACCCTTGTTTATTAGACCGAGGCTCCATTCAAGTTCAAGGTTGACCCAACTGTACTCCAAGTTAATAAACTGGAAAAGTTATTCAAGAGAGCACAAGGGGTTAACTCCATCTCGGAGGACGAGTACACCGATTCTACAGTGACATTACCGGATCAGTTTAAAATGTCGCACATTGACCGTTTGACAGTTCTGGAGATTCGATGGTTCACCTACAGCTGTTTTTAGACATCTTGCGGCTGATGGGCTTAACGAGACTATAGAAGCTGTCTCTCTTTGGCTGTACCCTGTCAGGTATAGCAGCCATATGGTATGCTTAGTTAGAAGACTCTGTTACATAGAATTGGGAGGAGATGGCCGAGGCCTTCATTGCGCAGTATTCGTACAATACTCAAACTGAGGTCACAACTCGTGATCTCGAGGCAACACGCTAAGAGCCGAAGAAAGGTTTCTCTGAATTTGTGACCAGATGGAGAGCTAAAGCCTCGATGATGACCACAAGACCGTCCAAGAAGGATCAGATTAGGATGGTTGTCTAGAACCTGCACGGCAAGTTACTACAAAAGATGATTGTCCTACCTCTGTTCACATTTACAAAACTCCATGAAATAGGAGTGTAAATCGAAGACGCCATGAAACAGGGGTTTAGCACAGATGAAAATGAGCTACAAAAAGGCCGTTTTTCCACAGTTCCAATGCTGCAAGTGGTAGCATAGCTACGAGGCTATCAGATGTAAGTGTTGTCACCACAACCAAGACTGTCGACCCTTTTACCAACACAAGCTAACAAACGCCGTCCAACCCTACCCAATCCTAGAGGACCTTCAACCAATTTTGCATGACTCTGTCTCAAGCCATGAAGGTGCTAGTCAAGAAAGGGCACCTTAAACCTTTAGAACATCGCCGTTTCCTAATCCTCTCCCACCCAAACACCACTCCGCAAAATACTGTGCGTTTCACCAATAGCATGGTCATGATACCGACCAGTGCTTTCGATGGCGTCATGAGATTCAGGATCTCATTGACAATAAGGTGATCACCCCACCCCAGAAACCAAACATAACCACAAATCCACTCCTAGCCCATAATCAAGTTCCCCCACCTCGAAATCTTAACCTGTTCCATACACTAGCCACCTCTTACAACCCCAACGTATATATTACTTCCTCCTACCTACCATAACTGACGTTGTTCATTCTGAAAGGTTTAGATCTGTGCATGATGGACACGGCCAACCCTCAACCCAAGCCTATGGTGATGAGACTTACAATGGAAGGAGAATCGACCTTGGAGAAAGGTACTAGTCCATTGCCGGAGTGCCTTATGGCTTACCTGATAGGGTGTATGATCCAAGTTGCTACAATGTGTTAACTGGTCAAATCAAGCCTGAATTGGTGTTGCCAGCCTTGATAGACATTAATGTGGTCAGGAAAGATGGCCCGAGCGAGGGGTTGGATGATCTAACAGAGCATGAAGAGGATTTAGACAACCTGCACTTCTTTAACGAGCAGGATCAGGGGGGTGTACAGATCGGCTAGTTCGACTTGAACAGATTAACTGATAACTCTGGATGGTTAAATAATGAGCTAGATAAGGAGGAAGGAATTGAAATGAAACCAGAGGGAAAAGAAGCAAAGATCACTGTAGTAGCCGGAAGGGCTAATGAGAAAGGAAAGTTGCCGGAGAGTGCTAGTCTGGAAAACCTAACCCTAGGAGTGGGTGCTATGAACATTGTGGAACAGGAAGCTGCACTGAGGCAGTTTGAACGAGAAAGGATTGAAGAAGAATGGGAAACTGTGAATTTATAACACCTTGTGGGGGATCCTTATGATGTAAAGGTGATACAAGTAGAGCCAGGAAACTATTTGTCGGTCATTGAGAGTGAATGGTGAGACGATAATGAACTGCATCTAACACACACCGACGAAGACTGGGCCGAGTGCCTTCTGAGCAATATGTGGTATGCCGAGGAAATAGACCATCTGACAAGAAGTGGGCTGTATTTTAAGCCGTCGCACCTAGACAAGAAGAGGTGTCTGGAAAAGACAGAGAGGCCGAGAAACAGAAAGAGAAACAACTAGAAGAAGAGGCAATTTTGGAACAACTCAAGAAAATCCAAGCTGACATCTCCATCTAGGGTCTTCTCATGGCCTCCTGAGTACACTAACAGGCAGTGTTGTCGACAATGGACAAGGCTAAATTATCCATTGACACCACGCTCGAGCAGCTTGTGGGATTGGTCTTTCTAGGTGGCGCTAGGCCAACTCTTACCTTCTCTAACAAAGAGTTGTCGCCGGAAGGCTCAGCTCACAACAAATCGTTGTACATATTTGTCGAATGTAGGGTGAAATAGGTGCCGATGGTGTTGGTAGATACTGGTTCGGCCATTAATGTCTATCCTTCTCACACTACCTATGCAATTGGCCTCAAATTAGTAGACTTTGTTCCCATAGCCCAAGTAATACGAGCGTATGATAACACGAGTAGAGAGGTCATGGGCATAGTGCAAGTCAGAGTCCAGTTGGGCCCAACAGAGCAAGAGGTTAAGTTTCATGTTTTGGATGTGTCGGGTACCTACAATTTGCTATTAGGGAAGCCCTGGTTGCATCATGTGAAGGCTGTCTCTTTCACTCTTCATCAGATGTTGAAGTACTCTCATAGGGAAGGAGTGGCGATTGTTTTTGGGAATTCATCCATCCATCCGCCGCCAGAGGTGGCTACACCAGTACTAGAGATCAACCATTGCAATGAGGATGTATTCCTCTTGGGATTCACTCTGGTTGAAGCCCGACTAGTGCAGACCATTCTGGTCTCTAACGAAGACATGTATGTCAACGCCCAGTCCATCTATTTCATGAACAAACTGCAGCACGTTCCAGGAATGGGACTCAGAAGGAGTGGTCAAAAAGGTGTTGCAGCACTGACAGCTTGGTCACACAACCCACATGCCTTTGGACTGGGCTATGTGCCCACCAAAGAGGACTGTATAAGGAAGGGGAAAGATATAAGAGGTAGAGCCAAAGCCAAGCAAGCTGGGAAACGTTATGAACTCATCCACAGGCCAATCCATGAGAGACTGAATGGCCGTTTTGTTCGGGAGGGAGAAGACTTCCCTTTTTCTGGCTTTCCCGAGCTTTGGGTAAATTCCTCAAAGCAACGTGCCCCCGTGTTTGTAGACGCGCCCGCGTGAGGGCCTCGGTGCTACAGTTCGGACTCGATTTGTTGTCACGGTTCTTAATCTTGAACCAAAGAGTCCAAATCCGGCAAATCGTTTTGAGAAACAAATTTTTTAAAAAGAAGTGCCAAACATGGACTGCTTTGCCAGATATAGAGTCGCCACCTAAATATTTTTAATGGGGAAATTTAGGAAACCCTGACTCGGTGCCGAAGGCCACATGTCCGTCATCACCGGAGTTGTCTTGGCTCGGGAGCTTGGGTACGATCGGGGAAGGTCAGCTATGAGCACCCCCTTTCGCCCGGTCCGAGGACCGGCCTCTACTAATCATGATATCCGATTTTGAAAACGTTATGTGTTCTTATTCCAATTATTAGCCTAGAATTACTATGTTATGCGCACAGCAAACAAGTATAGACTGGATTGCCTAATTTTGGAAATAAGCATTGCATATCCGTTTATCTTGGAAGAAAATGTTTTGGAATTTGCTACTCGCAAGTAGGCTAAAACACGGATTTCAACGAGTTATTCCAACTCAAGCAATCCAACCTTCACCCACAGGCAATCAAACAGTTTATCACATAAGCATCTAGCCACATGGTAAACATACTGTCATGGTAGCATTCACACGCATGCGATATGCTAAAGCATTAAAATACTTACATAGTACTCCATGCCAAAACAAAGAACTCGTTAGCAAACATGCATGATCCAAGTCCATGTTAAGTGCCTAATGCATCGCATACAAAATGTTGCTATAATAGGCTCGGCTAACCTAAACATGGCATGTGAAATGCGATCAATTGATGCACGTATTCAATTTGGAATTGAAGTACAAATGTAGTTAGCATGATGTACCGAGCCCAGTGCATGCAGGACAAATGAATGAATGCACGCATGCATAGCATAAGGTATGCTAATTTAAACATGCCCTAATCTACCATCATAAGCAGGTAAATAAAAGGGAAGAAAGAAGTGGGGGTTGGAAGACATTCACACACTCACCCCCACTTATTACAAATTTGCCCTCACTCAGAGGGACCAAATAAATAATACAAATTAATTAACTACGCAAGCTAATTAAATATTACAAATTGCCTAATTAATTAATAAACTAATTAAGCTAGGAAAACAGATAAACCGCCCCGGGGGAAGAGCTCGATGCAATGCATGCTCGGTCCTGCTCGGAAACGCACCGCCATGCATAGGCTGCCTCTGTTTTCCTTCCTTTACTCCTTTGGAGGCTGCCAAAATCTCAGAACTGGTCCCTTGGACACTGAGGAGTGCCACCGGCTGAATGGAACTATCACCGGCAGTGTGTTATGGCCATCGGCACAAAATGAAGCTGTCGGTAGAGAAAGGATTACCGGTCGGCACTTGAAACTGCCGGTCGGCAAAGTGTTCCTACAGAATCTGCAATTGACAGCAACAGAGGGCAAGGCAAAGCATGGCAGCACAATTCAAGGCATATATGCACCATTCATGTCCCTTATCATGTTTGTGACTCAAAGGGGCATGTGCCTCGATTCTCGGGCCACCAATCACGCATTTCCATGCATGATGGCCCGAGTGACCAAGTGTGCAACTTTCATGTCAAATGAAATGCAAACCAAACATACAAATCAAGACCCAATTCCTATCACCAAGTCAAGGAACAAGGCATGCATGCAAGATGCAATGCAACCTAGGCATACAAGCTAAGGATGCAACATGGCATGGCAAGGCACTTATGCAAGCATACAAGCATACATGTTGCAATACAAACCGATGAAAAGGAGGACTTACATATGATTTAGGCAGCCCTAATTAGGCCTAAAACAAGGGCCAAAGTGCTATAATATGAGGGACCAAATACATACACACATGCATATAATTGAGAGCCAACACTTAAGCACAAATGGGGTGACTCTCAAACACATTTGAAAGAACGTAATCGTGGACATATAGCATGCAACATAAGCGTTAAGAATCATGTTAAAACATGGTGCCAAACAAAGCAATAAATCAAGCCAAACATGCAACAAATGGCCTAAGTGCTCAAAGCAAACCAATGGAGTATTGAATTACACTTAGCAAGACCAAACATGGCATGAACTTATTGACCAAAAACAGAGTTCTAGCATATTAAGACAAGGCCTAAAGATCACTTAGATGGCATCCAAATGACCTAAATTCAAAGGCATACATAAATGCCAAAACAAGGAGCATGCTACACAAGCTTATAAGGCATCAAAGATACATCCAAGGCAAGTATATAGGCATGCAAAGCGGACTGAAATTACATGGTGGATAGTCCCAAACCACTAAATCAATGCAAGAATGTCATGCTATACACTCATACACTTAAGGCCAACAAGCCGGAATGCAAAGGAGCTATACTAAGCATGCCAAATCCGACCCAAACAACCTAGGACAGACCTTAAACACAGTGTTCTTAAACCAATTATTAGCCTAGCGTTACTATGTTATGCGCGCAGCAAACAAGTATAGACCAAAT
>NW_021026521.1:1442024-1493847 GCF_004153795.1 Camellia sinensis
GTGGAAAGACATGTGGATTAAAAAAGTTAATAAATGCTGATAAGGAGATTTTAACCAAATCAATAAATGCTGAGTTTTTTTTTAAATAAAAAATTTTAAAAAATTTAGATTGGGATATTGAAGCTCTCACATGCATTGGGGTTAAAACCTCCTTTTACTTAATATATAGTATAGATAAAATTTTCAAACTATCGCTGAAACAATTAGTGACATTTTAAAAAAATACATGAGTTAAAAAAATCAATTACAATTTTTTTTTTCAAAATACAATCTAATCATTATTAATAATTGGTACTATAAAAATCAATCAGTAATCAGAAAAAAAATCAAATCAAATCACAAATATTTTTATGCTATCTAACTACAATCATATTTTTTTCATAAATAATTGTAAAGAAAAACCATTAAAACAGTAAATAAAAGATTAAATCATATTAAAAAATGGAACCATTGAACAAACTACAATCACATCACATTTTTTCCATAATAAAAAAAATAAAGGGTAAATTACACTAACACCTCCTGAGGTTTATGTTTATTATAGTTTCCTCCATCACATTTGGGAAATTACACTAACCCCTTGTTAATCTAATTTTATGTATGATGATCATTGTGGTGAGGGGGGGAACTATTATAAAACTTTAAACCTCAGTGGGCAATCTGTAATGAAACTTTAAACCTCAGAGAGGGGATGTAATTTTCAAAAGGTGAGGGGGAACAGTAATAAATATAAACCTCAGGGGGTGTCAATATAATTTACACAAAAATAAATAAATGAAAAAAAGAACAATTAACTAACTACAATCACATTAAAAAAAAAACTATTGAACTAACTACAATCACATTTTTTTCTTTGTGAGTGTTTATGTTTATCTAACTTCAATTATATTAAAAATAAAATTAAAATAGTAAATAAAAAAATTAAATAACATTAAAAAAAAACCATTGAACTAACTACAATAATCATATTAAAAAAAAGAGCCATTGAACAAACTGCAATCACATCACATTTTTTTCATAATAAAATAAATAAATGAAAAAAAAGAACTATTAAACTAACTACAATCACATTTAAAAAAAAAAGAATTATTCAACTAATTATAATCAAAAAATTAGAATTTGATTTTTTAACTAACTTCAATCACAAATATTTTTATGCGCTATCTAACTATAATATTAAAACAGTAAATAAAAGGAAAATTCAAGTAGGAGAAAATAAAAAGAAAACTTACACTATGTTTGGGAACTTAGGGGAGAAAAGAAAAGAAATGATTACTTAAGTTATAAGAGAAAAGAAAAGAAATGAAATGATTGTGATTTCTCTCATCTTTGTTTGGATAATGAAGAAATAAAAGAAAAGAAATTATTGTGACTTCTCTCCTTCTTATTTGGTAAGATTTCATTAAGAGAAAAGAAAAGAAATTATTTATGTTATATTAGTAAAATAACCTTTTTATATTTTCAATCATTTTATTTCTTTTATTTTTATAGGGACAAAAATGGTATTATGAAAATAGTGGTTTCTTTTCTCTCCCAATCTCTCCACTTTTGGAAAAATTGAAAATGAGGCTTATAAGAGAAATGAGTTTCTCTCCATTTCTCTTTATTTCTTCCCATTTCTCTTCACTTAAGTTATCCAAACAAGTAAGAGAAATACATTTCTCTCTATTTCTTTTCTTTTCTTTCCAAATCACTCAATCCAAACACAGTGTTACTGTTTGCATACGTTGTCACTGAAGTTGAAAGTATAGAAGTGAGAAGTCAAAAAGGAGACTCACTGTTTGTAATAGGTATGTGAAAAGTTAAAAAGAATGTGTGTATTGGAGAAGTTAAAAAGACTTGGAAGAATTTAATAAGTGCTAAAATAGTCAATCCCCAGAAAAGTAACTTTTTGGCTTTTTACGAAAAGATGTGCAGAAAAGTAGAGAAGTGATGTGACTAGTTTTAGTTGGCTTTTTGGCTAAAATAGTCAATCCCCAAACGAGGCCTAAGTTTTTTTTTTCAAAAAAAATAAAAAAAAATTAAGAAATTAAGGTTCAAATATTGGAACTTCCACAAAACTTGTGAGTTAGAGATAGATATAAATAAATAGATAGATATAGATATAGATATTTATATTTATATTTGTTTTAAATTTTTTTTAATATGCAAATTATTTGTTTTGGAAAAGGTACTGCAGTAATTATGAGAGAAGTCAAAAAGTCTTGTGGGTTGATCCAAAGTTAATAAATGTTGAGATTAATTTTTTTTTTTTTAAAAACAAAAAATTAGAAAATTAGGATTGGCATATTGAAGCTTCAACAAGCCTTGGGGGTTAAAAACCCCCTTTTGCTTAATATATAGTATAGATACTAGCATACCATCCGTGCTATGCACGGATTGTATTTACAATTATCTATATATGTGAATTACGATTTTTAAATGTCTTATCTCTTTTTTTTTAAATGTATTCTTTTTTTCTTTTTTTATATTATATTAAAGTTTAATATTTCGATAATAATCATATGTGTTAGACTTTTCAAGGAATTAAATGTCTTTTTTTTATTATATTATATTAAATTTTTATATTTTGATAATAATCATATGTGTTGGACTTTTCAAAAAATTTAGCATTTATTAACTTTTTTCAATCCACATGTCTTTCCACATGCTTACATTTATTGATTTGATCAAAATTCTCTGATCAGCATTTAAAATCCTCTCATACAAATAATTATAGATACAATCCGTGTATAGTTACTGCAGTACCCTTTTCAACTTCTCCCATATACTATGATTAGTGATAAGATTGTTAAATTATTTTTATAAAAAATCTTAAAAAACATAATTTATATATTAAAAAAATCTAAAACAAATATAAATATCTATAATTACCCCGTGCATAGCACGGGTTATAGGCTAGTTATCTATATATGTGAATTGCGATTTTTAAATGTCTTCTCTTTTCTTTTTCTTTTTTTAAATGTCATATTTTTTTATTTTTTATATGATTTTAAAGTTTAATATTTTGATAATAATCATATGTATTAGACTTTTCAAGGAATTAAATGTCTTTTTTTTTTATGATATTATGTTAAAGTTTACTATTTTGATAATAATTATATGTGTTGGATTTTTCAAGAAAATTTTTTTTATGCTTATTTTTAATGCATTAAAGTATTATTATGAGGGATAATAATCATATGTTTTGGGACTTTTCAAAAAATTCATATGTATTGGATTTTAAAGAATTTTTTTTATGCTTGTTCTTAATTCATTAAAGTGTTATTATGAAGATAAGACTTGGGGGTTGAGAGAAGTTAATAAATGCTAAGGTTTTTTTTTTTTAAATAAAAAAATCAGTAAATTTAGATTGGAAGATTGGAGCTCCCAGAAGGCTTGGGGTTAAAAACCCCCTTTTGCTTAATATATAGTAAGTATAGATATATGTTAGACTTTTCAAGGAATTAAATGTCTTTTTTTTATTATTATTATATTATATTAAAGTTTAATATTTTAATAATAATCATATGTGTTGGACTTTTCAAGAAATTTTTTTTATGCTTATTCTTAATACATTAAAGTGTTATTATGAGGGATAATAATCATATGTGTTGGGACTTTTCAAAAAATTCATATGTATTGGATTTCAAAGAATTTTTTTTTATGCTTGTTCTTAATGCATTAAAGTGTTATTATGAGGGTAAGACTTGGGGGTTGGGAGAAGTTAATAAATGCTAAGGTTTTTTGTTTTTAAATCAAAAAATCAAAAAATTTAGATTGGGAGATTGGAACTCCCACAAGGCCTGGGGTTAAAAACTCACTTTTGCTTAATATATAGTATATATAGATTAGTAGAGTTAGAGTGATAATTTAAAATTTTGTTGTTGATTTTGGCTTTTTCTAGGAAGTAGATTAAAAGTTACTTCTTAATTTTTAACTTACTTTTTCTTTCACAAATAAAAAAAAAGTTAAAAAGTCCAAAAAAAATTAAAAAATTAACTTTTAACCATCTTTTCAAAACACCTTTTATTCATATTGGGAGAGTGATAACTACTACAAGACCTAGGCTCTCTCTGAAACTCTATCATGATGACCAATACTAATTGTCTCCCTTTCTCTATATTTGTATATACATTTATATTAAGAGTGTAAATCTGGCCAAGCTGTCGGGCCTCACGAGCTTCTACCAAAATTCAGGTCAGGCTGGGTTAGCCCACGGGTCAAAAAATTAAGCACAAGCCCACGAATTCGGGCCTTGGGTGGGCCTAACCATTTTTTTTTTGTTTTTTTAATTTTTTTCTACCAAAATTTTATTATTTTCCATTGAAAAATACATTGGGCCTTGGGCAGGTCAGGCCGTAAAGTAGGCCTTAAGCGGGCCGATGGGCTGAGCCACGGGTCGAGCCCATGAGCTGGCCTGGGCTTCAAAACAATAGCCCAGGCCCTAGCCCAGGGGTTTGGGCTGGGCTCAGGCCTAGGCCCATCTCAGGCCGCAGGTGAGATCTGGGCCGCCCACGAGCTGCAGACCATTTTTACACTTCTAGTTTATATATCTTCGTGAGTTTTCGGGCTTGTTTGACTACCGGTGTTGCCAATGGAAGTTAACACTCAAAGCCTTTTGAACTATGATCTCAACTCCGAACTACTATTCGCAAACGGCTCTGTTTCTGAAAAATGGATTGCTCTGTGAGGGAGAGAGTGGGTTAATGGTATAAAAACAGGTGAGGGACCTTAAGTTACAAAAAAATATATTGTGGAATCAAAAGTTGGAGAGGAATGTTATATTAAAATCTCAATTTTATACACTTCCATAATTAAAGTTATAATTTTTTGGGTAAACTACCAATAGGTCCTAATAGTTGGACTTAATTCTCATCAAGTTCTATTGAAAATAAGTTTTAGTAAAATTGTCGTTAAAAATAATTTTTTTGTGACAATTTTTTATAGATGTCGCTAAAATTTGATAATTAGTGACTTTTTTTGTCATGATTTTTATAAATTGTCACTAAAACTTACAGTTAGTGACTTTTTTATGACAAATTTTTTTCATAGGATCTATTAGACAATAAGTCCACTTATTAGGACCTACACATAAGTACCCCTAAATTTTTTCATGAATCTGTAATTTTTTTTAAGATTGTATCACTGATTTATAAATTCACCTTTTTTTTTTCTTCTCTATAAACCTCTCTTCAAAAAGTGATTTATAAAATTTCTCTCCATATGTTTTTTCTATTTGTCCTATTTTTCTCCTTTTTAATAATCTAAACAGGTAATTAGAATAAAAGGAACTCGATTTCTTTTCTTTTCTCTATAAATCCATCTACCCAAACATATTGTTAAGTAAGATTGCAAATGAATTGAACTGTTCATGAATAAGCTCAGCTCGGCTCAACTTATTTAAAAATGAGGTGAGCTTGAGCTCGAATATTATGCTTGTTTAGTAAACAAATCGAGTTCGAGCTCGCATAAGCTCGGCTCATCAAGTATAAAATTTCTCTCCATGTGTTTTTTCTATTTGTCCTCATTTTTCTCCTTTTTAATAATCTAAACAGGTAATTAGAATAAAAGGAACTCGATTTCTTTTCTTTTCTTTTCTCTATAAATCCATCTACCCAAACATATTGTTAAGTAAGATTGCAAATGAATTGAACTGTTCATGAATAAGCTCAGCTCGGCTCGACTTATTTAAAAATGAGGTGAGCTTGAGCTCGAATATTATGCTTGTTTAGTAAACAAATCGAGTTCGAGCTCGCATAAGCTCGGCTCATCAAGCTTGTCTTGTTTATCTTTATTTAAATTATATAATAAATATATAATTTATATATTAAATAATATATAAATATAATAATATAAATACATAATTTATATATCTATACTATATATTAAGTAAAAGGGGGTTTTTAACCCCAAGGCCTGTGGGAGCTCCAATCTCCTAATCCTAATTTTCTAATTTTTTGATTTAAAAAAAAAAACCCTCAACATTTATTGACTTCGCCCAACCCAATCTCAGCATTTATTGACTTCTCCCAATCCACAATCCCTTTTGACTTCTCTCATAATTATTGGAATACCCTTTTCAATTTCTCCCATACACTATGATTACACACAAAAATAAAATAAAAAAAAGATAAGAATTTAGCTATAGATCTCAAAAAGATATAACATCTAAATTTGAATAATTATTTAATAATATAATTATGTATTTTTTTTTATGTATATCTATCAAAATTTTAAAGCACTTAATGGGACAAATTAATCAATTTTTCAAAATTATTGATTTTTAATTTACAAAATAGATTAAAAAAATTATTGACTGATTTATTTATTTAATAACGAAAATATTTCATAATCTCTCCCTCTTAATCTCTCTCACAAATTTTTTTTTTCCCAAAAAATCAGATAATATTTTCTATTAATATGTAGGTATAATACAAAAGGTTAATGGATAACAAATGCAAATTTATGGGATTTGTGTTATTTGATATAATGTTTAATTTTATTTATTTATTTATTTATTTTTAACTATAAGAACACACATTAAAAATCAACTGTAGCGAGCGCCAATAGATGATAATGAAGTTGATAGATAGATTTGGATAAATAAATTAGACAAATAAGTGTCTTTTTAGATAGATAATATTATTTTGACTCGAAAAAAATATAAGTTTAAGTATATTGTCCCAACAATTTTTAAAATAGACCTCTCACATAAATATCATAATCAAAGACATAAAAATCATAAGCGGAGGTGCATATATGTATTATAAAATTTTTCTTTAAAATATAGATCACATTTAATAATCTTGAATATAATAATGTGAGTCTCACTTTATATTTTTGTAGTAATTTTTTTCATTAATTTATAATTGTTACCATTTAATAAAAAAAATGTTACAAATATCAAATTTTATATTAAATAAATGATCAAATATCTTATATAAATGTGACATCCATGCTTTAATATATATGGAATGAAAATTATGTACAAAAAATTAGGCTAGACAAACTTTCAAACACAAAGAAAGACCGTACATGTAGTTATAACTCGATGGGGGAGTTGAAAGGACTAGCACGAGGTTCGGCTCATGTGGTCTTATTATCATATTCATGAGTGTACAAGGTCAATTACGCGTACAAAATTGAAACTAAAACCAAACCATTCATTCCAGAGCTATCATAATCTATACTATATATTAAGTAAAAGAGAGTTTTTAACCCCAAGACTTGTGGGAGTTCTAATCTCCTAATTCTAATTTTTTAATTTTTTGATTTAAAAAAAAAATCTCAGCATTTATTGACTTCTCCCAACCCAACTTCAGCATTTATTGACTTCTCCCAACCCACAATCCCTTTTGACTTCTCTCATAATTATTGCAACACCCTTTTCAATTTTTCCCATACACTATGGTTACACACAAAAATAAAAAAATATATAGACAAAAAGTGCACTTATTTAGTCTTCCCAAACTTGGCCTAAGTAAAAGAGAGTTTTTAACCCCAAGGCTGTGGGAGTTCTACTCTTCTAATCCTAATTTTTTAATTTTTTGATTTAAAAAAAAAAATTTCGGCATTTATTGACTTCTCCTAACCCAACCTCAGCATTTATTGACTTTTCCCAACCCACAATCCCTTTTGACTTCTCTCATAATTATTGCAACACCCTTTTCAATTTTTCCCATACACTATGGTTACACACAAAAATAAATAAAAAAAGATAAGAATTTAGCTATAAATCTCAAAAAGATATAACATCTAAATTTGAATTATGATTTAATAATATAATTATGTATTTTTTTTATGTATATCATTTTCAATTTCTCCCATACACTATGGTTACACACAAAAATAAAAAAAAATATATAAAAATTTAGCTATAGATCTCGAAAAGATATAACATCTAATATTTGTTTTTAATGCATTAAAGTGTTATTATGAGGGATAAGAATCATAGGTGTTGAGACTTTTCAAGAAATTCATATATGTTGGATTTCAAGGCCTGTGGGAGCTCCAATCTTTTAATCCTAATTTTCTAATTTTTCGATTTAAAAAAAAAAGATTTTAGGGTACAAGTGTATATATAAATATATAATGGTACTTGTTTGAGGTCAATTTGTGATTTAATAAAAATGTGAGGGCTTGGGCTCAATTAAAATATCTATTTCAAGTGAAGAGTTAATAAATTAGTGTTTAGGAAAAATAATTCGGTTTGTATTATCTTGTTTTGAATTTAAAGGTAAATAACTGAATGAAGACTGTAAAAATCAGAAGTTAGGGTTTAGAGCAATTAATCTAAAATTTGAGAGTTAAATAATTAATATTAGAGTGTTATAAATGATTTCTAAGCTTCAAGGGTCGATTAGGGTTTGTATGGGTTCGTCCGTGATGCGTTTTCGACTCTAGGGTTTAATTTGCGAGCAATCAACGAATTAAGGGCTTTGTTATAGTAACTCAAAATTTTGGGATCTAATAAGGTTTACAGAAGTTAGGGGTCTCACAGCTCGAGCTCAGCAAAAATTGGCTTGCCTTGGTTCGTTTGTAGCTCTACTGTTAATCTAATGAAACTATGTGTACAAGAAAATTCAGATCGTGCATCCCGTCTAACTAGAGTAAAAAAAGTCTAACCATAAAGGAGTTACCTCTAAGCTAGGCCTTAATGGAGACAATGTCCCAGAAGTCGCTCTTAATTGATATTATATAAGAGAGTCACTTAATTATATAGTGGTAAAAGTCACAGGCTCGTACACAGGTAGGGATTCAAATTCATAATCTTGATACTTGGTACGATTCGCTAAGCCATGAAAGCTTCATCCTATTAACCACATGTATAAGCGCTGACAAAAGTAGTCAAATTTTATTTTTTAAGTATAATACCCTATGGTCCTATCACTCGACCAGCATCCATTGGGTTGTCCGACTGAAGTAGTCCAACCCAAAAAAACAAAACATCCAAGGCTAGGCTGTGTTTTTAACTCCATGGCTGATACATTGTGCCAAGTTACCACTAGGTCCAAACATAGGAACTTTGAAGATGATTAAACATTAATGAGAGTGAGAGTGGCGATTTATAAGAAATCCATAGTGAGAAATTTCTTTGGGTTATTTTAGAAAGTTGGTTAAAAATTAATTTTTTAATTCTTTTTAAAACAATGTGTAAAAAAATAAAAAAATAATATAACTTAAAATAAATTAAAAATTAAAAAGTGACTTTTAACCTTCTATCCAAAAAAAAGCCTTTGTATTAATTGATGTCTGATGACAACACTGTCCCCTCCCTTTGACCAAATGATAAAAAAGATGTATGAAGAAAGAAAAGAAACGTAACACATGAGAAAAAAGAGAAAAACCCGAATTGCTTGCAGGGCATTAACATACACATTCTTTGCCATAATTGTTGCGGATCGGGGGCACACCAGGAAACTCAAACAAGCAATAACACAAAAGATTTAACGTGGTTCGGCAAGTCGCCTACGTCCACGGGCAGCGGATTCACTATATTGAACAAAATGGTAAGAATTACAGCACTCTCTGTAATTCTCTCTCTCTCTTTGCTCTCTGCTTCTGTTATCTCAGCTGTATCTCAACTCTCCTTAGCTTCTCTATATATAGAGATTACAAATGCAAGAGGAACCTTTTGAAATGAGCTGGCTGCCAGCCCATTGTTGTGCTTTCGGTGGCTTTACAGATTGAAGCTTCACATGGCTTCTCATAGCCTCATGGCCAACTCACATGGCCTCATGGCTTTCCCACCATGTAGCTGGCTGCCACTTTCCACCACATGGCTAGAATATGTAGCCAATATTCAACAATAATGATGAAGCAATGCACTCAAAATGACATTGTCATTTGATCTTAGATTGTTGCTATTTAATGTTGTTGCATTTACAGATCAAAACCTCAACCTTGAAAAATGGTGGGTCAATATAGTATACACTTCAAAATATAGGCACAGAAAATTGCAAAAACATGAAGAGAAAAAACAACAATAAAATATCTATAATTTTATTTGAGAAAATTTTATGGTCATATCAAAAACTCGAGAATAGACACAAACATGGAAATAGGTTTCCATGCAAAGTAGTGAGTCTAATAGTCTCCGGTGTTTATTTTGTGAAGTAATTCAATAAATTTCTCTCTTGTTCAGATATTTGAATGGGACATGCAATTTGAGTAACGGATGCTCATTACGTCGGCAAATTTTATAAATTAAAGATTAAAATTTTGTCTGCCTACTTATAAAACTTTTTCTTTTTATTCTTTCAATTGTCCTTAATAAAGATTGAAAACGTTAGACTAACTAATAAAGTTAATAAAAAATTTAATGTGACATGCAATAATAAAAATTTAAAAATAAGATTTTGTTAAAAGAACAAAAAAAACTAAAAACAAAATACAAATAACCTTTTCACTGGCAAGCAGGTACTGGGAATAAATTGAGGACCCTTTTGGGTGCAGAAATCATAATAATATGTGAATGACTTTCATGTACTGTTATTTGTATTCTTTCTGTAAATAAAATAAAATTTAAAAAAAATATGTGAATGACTTTCATGTACTGTTATTTGTATTCTTTCTGTAAATAAAATAAAATTTAAAAAAAAGAAAAAAAAAAAGGTGAAATTATTAAGGGACACCATCATCTCCCTTAATTAAGTAACCACCATTTTATGGCCCACTTTCCAACTCGTAAGCTTCTTAATTTCTTTACATTTTTTTTTTATTGCACATTAATCGTATTCCATTTTTTTTTTTAATTTCCCTCTTATTTTATTTGTTATAAATATGCATAACTTGAGTGTTACATGAATTAATCTTGAGTTAAGATAGTTTCCCAATGACTATCCTTTTATTTTTTAAGAAAATTATATATCAGTGCATTTTTATAAAAATAGTTACAAATCACTGAAAAACTTTATCAATATTAATAATTAAAATCATAAAATTTTTAATGATTTTGTAATTATTTTTTTTAAAAGTAAATTGAATTATAATTTTTCCTTTTTTTTTTCTACTGTGCTTTTTTGCAGTGTTGGTGCACAAATAATTGTACTCTAATCAATGCTCTTCTTTTAGTTTTATTAACGAAAATAGGAAGAAAAAAAAAATATTTTCTCTTATTTTTATTATGGAAAATAAGGGGTGGGGCGGGGGGATTTCTTGATGTTATTTTCATTTCATTTTCATCATTTTTCTTTAATTTATTTATGACAGTTGGATAAATTATCTAAGTAGACTGGACGAATCATATTGATTATGCCGCCCAATAATAAGAGGCTAAATATTTATATTATCCAAATAATAAGAAATGTGATAGACAAATTATACAATATTTGAACAAATACAATAGATTCAAAGGCCTAAATATTTGCAGATGAAGTCCCCGGCCAACATTACCTTTCGGAGATCCACATTGGTCTCAACTCCGAGCCCATCTAGCATATAAACAATGTCCTTAGTCGCAAGACTTCCAGAAGCACCTTTAGCATATGGACAACCTCCAAGACTCGATACAGACGAATCTACAATGCTAATCCCCATCCGGGCGAAAACATTAAAGAATTAATATGAAATAAAAACCAAATCATTAAAATTCTGAATTCACGAAGAAAGTCTTTTAAGAATTTATACAATTCAAATGATGCACTCTTATTTTCTTACAAAAGATCAACAAATGTGGTTATAGCTCTAGAGGACATTGGAAATCACATGAAATTATCCCAAGATTGGCACCAAGTGCTTGTGGTGTGTTTACAAAGGAGACAAATATCATGGTGGTTTCAAAAATACAAGATCAGATTTGTCTAGATTCATGAGACATGTTATTCAACATGTGTTAGACTATCGTATAAAGGTATTTTTTGTCTCTCTCTTTTCTTTTTCTTTATGTAGAATTTCAGATTTCGGCTCTTAATACTTGAGCTGGGTGAGTTCCCTGAGCTGCAGCAGCTAATTGTCACGGATTGGACGCTTGTCATCATCTCGTTGTTCTCCTCTGTATGGACCACTTACAATATCGTGCTCTTTCCTTCCTAGGGTTACAACGCCTTTGCAACCTTACTCTGATATATAAGATTAGATTTGTCTAGATTCATGAGAGATGTTGTTCAGCATGTGTTAGACTACCGTATAAAGGTATTCTTTGTCTCTCTCTCTCTCTTTTCTTTTCTATATGTGGAATTTCGGATTATTTTTCTACTCTTAATACTTGAGCTGGGTGCTTTCCCTGAGCTACAACAGTTGATTGTCACGTACTGGACGCTTGTCATCATCCCCTTGTCCTCCTCTGTGTGGACTACTTCCTACATTGTGCTCTTTTTCCTTGGGTTGCAACGCCTTTGCAACCTTGCTCTGATACCTAGTTTGCAAGTAAGTAAGTTTTTTTCAAAGAGAGTTAAGAGAGATTCACACACTTGAGGATTTCTAGAGAGAAAAAAATTTATAAAGAGAGAAACTCTGAGAGAATGCTTGCTTTGTATTTACTTGGATGATTTGGACAAATGAGATCCTCCCTTTTATATAAGCTACAAGGAACATTATAGAGATACAAGGAGGGAGATATCCTTCCATCATCTTCTCAAATATCCTATTTTAGAATATACAAGAATAATATACACTCTTCTAGAATTATGTATAAGGTTCAACCAATCTCTTGACTGTTTTAGAGAGTTCTAAATTATTCTATTTAGTCTCAAATTTTATAACCATTCTTTAGGACTTTTGACAGAACATGGCATGATGCTAGTGTTGTTGGAGCTATAATTTCTTCACTTTTCTTTTTTATTTGTATTTTTAATTATCTATCGTTGTTATGTTGTACAGGGAACCTCCGTTGACAAATATTATGCTGATCAAGTTTTAAGCATCACATATGCTATGGTGTTACTAGAGATGCAAAGAGGGCTGCATCCATTGGCCGAGCCATGAAGGGACTAGGGGTCATGTTTTGCAATTTATTTATTTATTTTTTTTGTATATAAGGAAAATAAGTAATCAATAGAAAAATTATATAGAAATAATATTTAAAATGATTTCTTAATGACATTTTTCAAATTTATTTTGATTGAAAATGAAAAAATTACAACAAACCACATTATTATGTATGAAAATTTTATTTAAAAAATTCAATGCAACAGTGATATCAAATCATCATTTACATATAAACATAATTAACCTCACTACGAAAATGAGAAATTATTGAATTGTTAATTATATTTGACATTTGTGATTGACTTTCCATGTATTGTTTTACTATTAGTTAGTGATACCATATATTGATGATAATTTGGTATCATTACTATTTATATATGATTATATAATCTATCATAAAACATACAAGACTCTTTCGCATTGCATATAATACACTAGTTATAAATTTTTTTATATATTTCCAATTCTGATTTTTCACCGGATCAATTGTAAAAACAAAAATTTAATAACTTTTAGCAGTGGATGTCTTTGCCCACTTATGTTTCTTGATTATCACAATGCCCATATCATGATTATGAGTTGCTTTATTTGAGCAATGTATGTCTTTGCCTACTTATGTTTCTTGATGATCACAATGCCCAAAGAGAGCCTCATGTGTTGGTGAGAACTTTTCAGATTATTGAGGAGAAGAAGAGGGGTATTAGTGTTGGTAATTTTTTCATAAAAAATATAAGAAAAATATATATAATAAATTAAATAGAAATGACAAAATAAATTTTTTTTATTAAATAATGAAATACAAAATAAACTATACAATTAAAAATACATAAATGAATTAAATTACATTACTAATAGAACAAATTATTAACATAGACAACTAAAAATTAGAACTCGCCAAGGTAAATTAAATTCTAAAAAATTTAAGAACAAATGATTAGAAAAGAAGAAAATCGAAACCTATGTGATATCACAGTTTCCTTAAAACATATTCACCGCCTCTCGATGGATGTTGGAGGTATGCTAGTGTCTGTCTCTCAGGATACGAATGTCGAAATCAACTAATGCATAAGCACTTTCTAAATAGTTTCAGTAAACTTGACAATAGTTGTACTCTCTCAAACAAGAATCAAATAAGGGGTTAGTAAAAGGAGATCTAAGAAAATTTTCTTTGGTGTAAAAAAAACACCTTCAACTTTTTATCTCAAAACACTATTTCTATTTTTCATCAAAAATCTCTCCAAAATTATTCTACCAAGTTGAAGGGAAAAGACCTCTATTTATACAAATAGGAGAATCTCTAACCATGAAAGCTATACATCAATAGGGCCATTAAATGCCATTAACCAAGGCCATCAACTCTAACCATTAGGGTTAGAGCTTTGAAAACTTATGGCCACTAATATGGTATCAACTCCATCATCAAAAGATGAGAGTTACAAAAATTTACATTTCTCATCTGCTTAATATATACAAATAAATATGTATATGATGATGTTTGAATAAACCAACTAAATGTGTCACAAAATGGATATTAATGTTGGGGAAATTACCCATAGGTCCCATGTGGAACATGTGGACACCATTTAATCCCATAACTTTTTGAGTACACCCAAAAGTCCTTTCCCCTCTCTCTCTCCTTTTTGCTTCCCTCTTTACGCCTCCTCCTCTAACCCTAATCTCAGTCCTAAAGTCAAACAAGAAGGCGATGAAGAACAAAAACAAGAACAAGAAGACGCTCATCCTCAGATCTATGCTTAGATTGAACAGATTTGTGTATATATCTTTGTCAATTTCTCTCTCTTTCTCTCTCTATTTACAGATTTTTTTTGGGATAGTTGTTGATCTATGGTTGTTGTTGTTGATGATGAAATAGATCTATAATATCATTGAAACAGATCTGTAATGACTCAGATTTGTACAGATATCACACAGATTTGTAATGAGAAAATTTTCGAATTCTGAACAAGTAATTTTCGAGTTTTAGTTACAGGTGGTGAAAACTGTAAAATTTTGCAGTTTCAAATTTTTTTTTTGGTGCTGGAATGAATCATGATTTAAAACTGTAAAATTTTACAGTTTTATAACATTTTTTAGAATTGTAAAATTTTACAGTTTCATAACATGTTTTAAACATTCCGACGAGTCTCCAGCGATGTTGAACATTCCGACGAGTCTTCGGCGACCGTTTGACAGAAGTCCGACGGTAGTAAGATGTGAACAGTGTCTGTAAATTAAAAAAAAAAAAAGGATTTTTTGGTAACAATTAAAAATGCATTGGACTAATTGGTGCAAGTATTTTGTTTTGGGATTAGCTGGGTTTTGAACTTAGTACATGGGACTTATCAGTAAGTTCCCCATTAATGTTAGTTCATAACCCGATTCAAGCCCAATTCTTAAACACATGCACAAGCTAATCCCAACATAGCATAGCTTAGCCTAAGTTCAATGTTAAGTCCAAGTCCAAGTCTAAGACTAAACCTATCACATGCACAGGCACAAGGCTAGGCCTAATCTAAACCAAGATTAAATCCAAATCTAAGTCCAATTTTATTGATACTGATTTTATGAAACAATTCTCATTCACAACTCAATAGTTTCGGTTCATTATTTTTGTGTTGTAATCTTCTCATTTAAGAGAATACAAAACTACTTAGACCCACCTCAATCGACAGTTGGATTCCACTTTAATTTCAAATTAAAGTTACTAAAAAATTATTATCTCCAACAACTAGTAGTTCTAGTGCAAAGGCAACTTCTTATCATCGTTGTGTTCATCAGCACTGCATCTTGTGTGACTCGAGCGGTGGAGAAGCCACAATTCATCGTGGATTGCATCCTAATAGTGGTTGCATTGTTACTTTCTTCTAGCCCACATAAGTTGTGTTTACATACATTGTTTGGGATAGGGATCATCGAATTTTTGGAATTAGGACTCGAATTCTTTACAAGTCTATATGTGTTTTAAAGTTTCTTGATGTATATATTGAATTAGATTTATTGGTAATGAAATTCGGAAATATAACTTCTCGTGACAAATCAAGTTGCAGAAAAAAAAATTCTATTTTTTTTTTTTTTTGAGTAGAGACTATCAAGTTTATGTGGTTTTAACAACTCAAAATGACTATTTGTTCCTTCTTGTGTTGATCAGCCATCAATCAACTATTTCTATGTGCATTTTGCTCTTACCATACAAGAGTAATGTTAAGATCCCAAATATTTACCAAATATTTTATCAAATGTCTGGAATCCACATGATATGAGTCCCATAACTATGTAAGACATGTCTCTATAGCATTTTTCACTCTACAATTAGCTAAAGAATGAATTGTGTTATTTGATTCTTGAGTTCTTAGTATTTTGTGTATATTTCATTTTTGTTTTTGAAAATGGGTTATGTCAGTTTTTGAATAGCTAAATAACGTAGAGAGAGTCTTGTTGGAGATGCATGAAAAAGTGGTTAGGCAAGGTACTTTTTGTGTACTTTTGCTAGGCAAAATGCTTACTATATATATATATATATATTTTTGGATTAAAAATGCTTACTATATAATTTCAGGCATGAATTGTTTCTATTTTAATTTCAGTTGTAACCAACCATTTGTCCCACTAACTTTACAAGACCTGTCATTGATTATATCAAGTTTGGAAGTTTGTCTAGATGTCCAAAATGTCCAAGTGATTATTGATTATTATTGTCGGGGAAATGGAACATAGATGTTCAAAAAAAATAATAAGAACATTGTTTGTACATAAAACATGTTGATTATTTCCCTTTCCATGGATTGAGTAAGAGTGATTCAAATTGTTGTCATTACTATACATACAACAATGAAAATTGTATTCAGTGCGCACACAAATAAAAATGCAATTCACAGTGAGATAAATAAATTGATTCCATTGCATATTCTTGCAAAGAAACTAAATTAATTTGCAGACATTTACCAACCAAGGTAAAGCTCCAAACTTTAATATAATATATATATATATGAATCTATTTAATTTAAAGCATGTAGTAGCTAGCCCACTTGACTGGGCACAAGGCTTTTCTAAAAAGTCTAACTCAAGAGATTACAAAGAGAGCAATCAAAGTTATATAATTAAAATATTTTTTTTTTCATCCATTTACTTATGAAAAATAGAATAATGGTTTAGATTGAAAACAACTCAAAAAATTAGGATGTAAATTGACAAAATTCAAAAGTGTATTTTGTTATGAGGGTTAAATTTAAAGTTTTTTTCTGTGTGTAATTTTTCCGAATAATAATAATTTATTGGATGGGCCCAAATATTAGCCCAACCCAATAAAATAAATGATCGAGTGTGGGCTTTCTCAGGATATGGATGCAGTATGGGCCTTGCCATGTTCTTAAAAGTATTGGGTTAGGTTGACTCGGTCCGGTGCAGACGCCACCATATGCAGCCCAACAGTAAGTATCAAAGCCCACGTTTTGATCCTTTGCTAAACAATAAATGGATTTATTTTGCAAATATCTACTTATTTTTCTCAATTTTCTATAAGAAGGGGGGGAGGAAAAAAAAATTACAATTATTATTTTTTCCTTTCTTTACACTTGTTTCTCGTAAATTCAAAATTCAAATAAAACATAAATATTAATTAAAGTGCAACAACCATGGTAACCAAGCTATAACCAATAATTGAAGACGAAAATTATCTCCAAAGTAAGATTTATTACATGGTTGATTTGATGATATATATGTTCATCACAAAATTTTATTACTAATTACATATAGTGTTGACAAATGAGCAAGTTTTGGACTATGTTTGGGTTGAGCTACTTGTGTTACGTATTTAAATATGTTAATTCAAATTCTGCTTAATTAGTAAACATGTTTTTCTTTTATTTTATTTTATTTATTTAATTTTTTTTTATAGTGTCGTAGACAAGTCAAGTATATATACTCATTTAGACTCATTTTTTTTTATTTATCAAGCAATATTTATTTGATACGAATTATTTACATGACTGTCATTTTTACTTAAGACCCATATATTTGAACTTGATACCAAACCATTTTTACTGAACCTTTTATGACCTTTTTTTCAAGGTGCATCAAAAAAAAATTATGACTTTTTTGAATTTTTTTTTTAATCCAACTCATTTACATGACCCATGGGAGAACCACCACAATAGCATCACTATCATAAAACATTAACAAAAATGGCATTCCTCTAAAGGCATTGCATTATAAAAAAAATTGAAAAAAAAAGAAGAAGCAGGTTTCAACACATCATTATTATTATTATTGTTAAAAAGCCTCTAGTTTTGTACTAATCAGTAAGTAATCTGAGTTAAGAGTGAAAAAATGGCAAATTACACCTTTTTACCTTATACATTATATTTAATCTTACTTTATTTCATGACATTTTTATTGTTTCAGTCAACTTCTTATATTTTGAGTCAAATAATAATTTGATCCATTTGTAGGGATGGCAATGGATAACCTACCATATGGGTATCCATGGAAACCCAACCTAAATACATGGGTTTTCCCCTTTTTCCTTATCCGTCGGGTAGGGTAAGTGATATTCTTTAAATATTCACAGGGGATGGGTCGGAGATGGGTACCCACTAATTTTTCCACATGTTTTTTTTTTATTTTTTTATTAAGATTCACAACCAAAGCTAAATATACATTCAATCTTTTTTCTTTTCTTTTCTTTTCTTTTTTTATTTAAGGTTCACAACCATTTTTTTTTTTCACAACCAAAAGCTAAATATACATTTAATCTTTTTTCTTTTTAAATTTTGTTTTTTTTAAAGGTTCACATTTTTTTTATTATTTTAAGATTCACAACCAAAGTTAAATATACATTCAATTTTTTTATTTTTTATTTTTAAGGTTCATAACCAATTTTTTTTTTATTAAAAAAAATTTAAGATTTTCAACCAAAAGGTAAATATACATTCAATCTTTTTTCTTTTCTTTTTTTTTTTAAATTTTGTTTTTTTCTTTAAGGTTCACAATTTTTTTTTTTTTAAGGTTCACAACCAATTTTTTTTTTTTTTTTTTTTAAATTTAAGATTCACAATCAAAAGCTAAATATACATTGAGTCTTTTTTCTTTTCTTTGTTTTTTTTTTAAGGTTCACAACCAATTTTTTTTTTTTTTTTTTTTAAATTTAAGATTCACAATCAAAAGCTAAATATACATTGAGTCTTTTTTCTTTTCTTTGTTTTTTGCTCAACAACAAAATCAAATACACATTAACTAACATTGTCACATTATTCTTGTCAAATTTTATGTATATCTAGAATTTTTTAAATTTATTAAGAAAAATTAAGGACACTGTCTAGTGCAGGTTTTGGTTTGCTTTTCTATGTTATTTTATTTTGTTATGTATTGTAAATCTCCAAAGTAAGATTTATTACATGGTTGATTTGATGATATATATGTTCATCACAAAATTTTATTACTAATTACATATAGTGTTGACAAATGAGCAAGTTTTGGACTATGTTTGGGTTGAGCTACTTGTGTTACGTATTTAAATAGGTTAATTTAAATTCTGCTTAATTAGTAAACATGTTTTTCTTTTATTTTATTTTATTTATTTATTTATTTTTTATAGTGTCGTAGACAAGTCAAGTATATATACTCATTTAGACTCATTTTTTTTTATTTATCAAGCAATATTTATTTGATACGAATTATTTACATGACTGTCATTTTTACTTAAGACCCATATATTTGAACTTGATACCAAACCATTTTTACTGAACCTTTTATGACCTTTTTTTCAAGGTGCATCAAAAAAAATTTATGACTTTTTTGAATTTTTTTTTAATCCAACTCATTTACATGACCCATGGGAGAACCACCACAATAGCATCACTATCATAAAACATTAACAAAAATGGCATTCCTCTAAAGGCATTGCATTATAAAAAAAATTGAAAAAAAAAGAAGAAGCAGGTTTCAACACATCATCATTATTATTATTATTAAAAAACCTCTAGTTTTGTACTAATCAGTAAGTAATCTGAGTTAAGAGTGAAAAAATGGCAAATTACACCTTTTTACCTTATACATTATATTTAATCTTACTTTATTTCATGACATTTTAATTGTTTCAGTCAACTTCTTATATTTTGAGTCAAATAATAATTTGATCCATTTGTAGGGATGGCAATGGATAACCTCCCTTATGGGTATCCATGGAAACCCAACCCAAATATATGGGTTTTCCCATTTTTTCTTATCCGTCGGGTAAGGTAAGTGATATTCTTTAAATATTCACAGGGGATGGGTCGGAGATGGGTACCTACTAATTTTCCCACATGTTTTTTTTTTTATTAAGATTCACAACCAAAGCTAAATATACGTTCAATCTTTTTTCTTTTCTTTTCTTTTCTTTTCTTTTTTTATTTAAGGTTCACAACCAATTTTTTTTTTTTTTTCACAACCAAAAGCTAAATATACGTTCAATCTTTTTTCTTTTTAAATTTTTTTTTTTAAAGGTTCACATTTATTTTTTATTTTTTATTTTATGATTCACAACCAGAGTTAAATATACATTCAATTTTTTTTTATTTTTAAGGTTCACAACCAAATTTTTTTTTTATTAAAAAAAATTTAAGATTTTCAACCAAAAGCTAAATATACATTCAATCTTTTTTCTTTTTCTTTTTTTTTAAATTTTGTTTTTTTCTTTAAGGTTCACAACTTTTTTTTTTTTAAGGTTCACAACCAATTTTTTTTTTTTTTTTTTTAAATTTAAGATTCACAATCAAAAGCTAAATATACATTGAGTCTTTTTTCTTTTCTTTGTTTTTTTTAAATTTTTTTTTTTTAAGGTTCACAACCAATTTTTTTTTTTTTTTTTTTAAGATTCACAACCAAAGCTAAATATACATTCAATCTTATTTTATTTTATTTTATTTTATTTAGCTCAACAACAAAATCAAATACACATTAACTAACATTGTCACATTATTCTTGTCAAATTTATGTATATTTAGAATTTTTTAAATTTATTAAGAAAATTCTATTCCTACAAAAAAATTCCATCTTCTTTTTTAATTTTTGTTTTAATTTTATGTATCTCCTTCTCCTCTCTATTATTTGATCTTCGATAATCTGAAGGTGAGTTATTACTCTCGTTTCCATCTTCTTCTTCTTCTTCTTCTTCTTCTTTTAAATTTTTTTATTTACATTTATAGAATGAATTTTTTAGTTTCAATAACTCCCGCAATTGTTTTATTGGATTTCTCTTTGATTTGATGGTAACCTTAGATTGAATTTCTCAATTTTCATCTTACCTAGCAATCACCTTAATTAAAATTTTGTATATTTTTGTCTTCAATTTCCATGTTTTGGTTATGATTAATTGCGCATTTTTGATCGATAGTCATAATTTTGTCACCGCTAGATTATCGTTATCGCAAATCACCATTGTTGAGAAAGAGTGAGAATTAGAACTCTAATTGTCAACAGAGTAATGAAAAAAAAAAATAGATACATAAAATTAAAAAAATTAAAAAAGAAGATGAAATTTTTTTTGTAGGAATAAAATTTTTCTAAATAAATTTAAAATACATAAAATTTGACAAGAATAATGTGATAATGTTAATTAATGTGTATTTGATTTTGTTGTTGAGCCAAATAAAATAAAATAAGATTGAATGTATATTTAGTTTTGGTTGTAAATCTTAAAAATAAATAAATAAATAAATTGAATGTATATTTAGCTTTGGTTAAGATTGAATTTTTCGAAATAAATTTTAAAAATTCTAGATATACAGAAAATTTGACAAGAATAATGTGACAATGTTAATTAATGTTTATTTGATTTTGTTGTTGAGCCAAATAAAATAAAATAAGATTGAATGAATATTTAGCTTTGGTTGTGAATCTTAAAAAAAAAAAAAATGGTTGTGAACCTTAAAAAAAATAAAAATAAAAAATAAAAAAGAGATTGAATATATATTTAGCTTTGGTTGTGAATCTTACTTAAAAAAAATAAAATAAAAAAAATTGTGAACCTTAAAAAAAATTAAAAAAAAAATAAGATTGAATGTATATTTAGTTTTGGTTGTGAATTTTTTTAAAAAAATAAAATAAAATTGTGAAGCTTAAAAAAAAAAGAAAAAAAGATTGAATGTATATTTAGCTTTGGTTGTGAATCTTAAAAAAATAAAATAAAATAAAATAGAAAAAAAGGTCCAGTTGAGTTGGGGAATATCCAAACCTATTAGGAGATGGAGAGGGTAGTACCATGGGGAATGGGAAAAAATAATTATAGGGGAATGGGGATGGAAAATTAATATCCACTCCATTAATCCCCATTGTCATCCCTACCTATTTGTATAACATTGTTTCAAAACTAACGGAGAACAACTATGTGATAGTATGAATTACACTTGGCACCTTTACACTTTTATCAAAATTTCATTTTAATCTTTAATATATTGATACTTTTTATCAAAATATCACTTTAATCTCTAGACTTTATTTTCTCTATCAATTTTTTAAATGACTTTATTCAACCCAAATTGTAACCTGACTCGAAATATAAGAGATTCACTAAAACAATTATTCCACCTTTCCATTTTGATCCGTCTCAAAATATTTGTTTACTTTCTATTTTGGGTATTGAAAATTTTTAAATTTTTAAAATTATCCGTCGTACACAAGTATAAATACATTTTAAAATTCAAAATCAAAAAATATTAAGGTAAAAGTATTATAAATTTTGAATTGATGTGTAACAATTGCTTATCTTCGTAATAAAGTTAGATTCTCCAAAATAGATAGATAAATTGGGACGAAGAGAGTAAAAGATTAGAAGACAACATGAGATTAGTGTAAAATAGAGGGTGTAACATGTAATTGGAAAATTATTAGGTACAATTTGGCTTAGAAAATTTTTGATAGAAAAAGATAGCGTGTTTGTTCAATCATCACGTAGGGGTAGATTGACAAATTGAATTACGCGGCCATTCATCGTTATTAGCGTTGTTATTAAAAGTCATTAAAATTGGATTGAATAATGATTGTCATTAGTAACGCGTGTTAACAAACCTTAACCAAAATGTTTGTCATTTGACTTTCTTTCAATCACTTAAGAAAGTTCCTTGCTCTGCCTTGTAAACATCTGTACCCCCATGTTCTTCCATGTTCCTTTCCAAGCATATTATTCATTATTCATTCACACTCCAACTGATACCCTCCCCCCTCTCTCTCTCTCTCAAAATATATATATTTTTAATTTTTAGATGATTTGATAAATGAAAAAAAAAAAAAAACAATTTTAGATGGTTGGTTGAATGAGAAAAAATTAGTGTGTTTGGTTTGAGTTTTCTGGATTAAGTTTTTTAAAAATTGAGTTTTTTGATTTTTGTATTTTTTTTATTTTTAGTGAATATTTTTAAAATTTTAAATATTTTTTTTTTACTTTTTTTAGAAGCACATTACTTAGATGTATCTAAAAAATAAAATATTTGTGAAAAATATTTTAAAAATTAATAAATACATAAAAATACAAAAAATGTAATGAATTCTTGTATTTTTTTTTGTATTTTTGGTATTTAGTAAATTTTTAAAAGATTTTTTTTACAATTTTTTACTTTTTAGGTGTATTTATGTTAGGTATGTCTAAAAAGTAAAAAAAAAAATTGCTTAAAATATTAAAAAAATTCAGTAAAAACAAAAAAATAGAAAATAAGAAAGTATAATTTTCTCAAAAGTGTTTTTGAAAAAATAGAACCAAGCAAGCTGGCATTTTAAAAAAAAAAGTATCAATATTAACACCATAGAAAATATTTCACTTGGTGTTCATAAACTTTAATATTGGAATTGAATTGTGATTAATGATTCTTAATTAAATGAAATTGAATTTAATAATTATGACAAAAACCCAAAATTTAAATTTACGGCTTGACTCAGTTCGAATCGATTTAGTATTTTTAATTTTTTTTTTTAATACTCTTATTTTTTTAGACGCACAATCTCAGTCTATTTATATAATATTAAAATATGATGTTTTGCACACACAACGACTGTGCACAAATGTATAACATTTGTAATTTTACATCTAATATTTTTATGATTTGATGATTTGATGAACGAGGAAAATGAGTTCAATTAAAAAATTATTAGTAGTTATTTATGGATGCAGTTAACAATATAAATATTCTTGGGAAAAAAAATGTGACAATTTCTAAAATAATCTAAATTTTTGTATTTTAATTTAGAAATATATATACATAAAGCTTTTATTTCACACCTCATGTTTATCAACTTTATTCCAATATAAAGATTGGTTGGAGTGGACAAGAGTATCAAAGAATAAGAATTTTTCTTTTGTGTTGCACAAAGCTCCACCATGGAACAAAGGGGCTTCCATTTAGTACTTCTTTAGCTTTCCCAATATTTAAAGAGGCCTAGGAAGGCCTCGTTTGGGAACAGGTTATTTTAATAATTTTTTGATTTTTTATGAAAAAATATGCAGAAAAATAAAGAGATGATGTGACTAGTTTTAGTTGACTTTTTGACTTTTTGGTTAAAATAGTCACTCCCCGAATGAGGCCTAAATAATATCTAAGTTTTTCTTGACTTAGAGGTCGTTTCTTTTGAGAAATTTGTCAATACATCCAGCGACAGAGTCTGAAAAATAGTTTAGAAGAGACACTTGCTAATTAAAATTTTGAAATTTTTTTTCTCATAATAATCAATAGCAATAGACAATAATTTTTAAATCAATATTACGCAAAAAATCTTAAATATTTAATATAAAATTTTTAAAATTTTTGTTTTTACAATTGACCTTGTGAAAAATCAAAATTGAAAATATATTGTGTTACTTGTAACTAGTGTATTATAGACAATGCAAAAGAGTCTTGTATGTCTTATAATAGATTATATGATAATATATAAATAATAGTGATATCATATTATTATCGACATATGATATCACTAATCAATAATAAAATAACGCATGGAAGGTTAATCACACTTGTTAAATATAATTAACAACTTAATAATATCTCATTTTTGTAGTGGGATTAACTATGTTTCCATGTAAATGATGATTTGATATTACTGTTGCACTAAATTTTTTTAATAATGTGATTTGTTGTAATTTTTTTTTTGTTTTCAATCAAAACAATCGTCGTTATTTTTGTAATTTAAAAAATGTCATTAAGAAATCATTTTAAATGTTATTTCTATATAAATTTTTTATTAATTAATTATTTTTCTTATATGCCAAAAAAAAAAAAAACTGAGAGGGGGCACACGGTCTCCCGCAAGTTCCTTCATAACTCCGCCACTGCATGCACCAATAAGAATGATGTGTTTGTCACTTGGATAAATTAATTTTGTTTCGTTATTGGGGTCCTCCAAAAAGAAAGATTATGAAGCATATAATCCCAAGCAAGCTTTTCCTCTTCTTCACTTGCTTCATTTTTATTTTTTTAATCCGTAAAAAATTATTTATAAATATCATAAGAATTATATTAAATTATATAATTTCATTTTTTTTGTTGTTAATTAGTACAAGATTATTTACAAATTTCATGAGAATTATATTAAACTGAACCATTACAGTCTAACAATACATATTTATAAGTATGCTCAATAACTAACACCAGCAACTAACATAAGAAAGAGTTCATAATGAGAAGAAATAAACTCAATAATTAAAAAGAAATAGTAAATTTGCATCTTTAATAATGATTCACTCCTTAACTAATCAGTTAAAATAATACAAAAATAACCAATTGATCTAGTCTATGGGTTGCTTTAGATATGATTTATTTTTTGACTATTTTACCTATTACAAAAAGATATACAAAAAAATAGAGAGATGATATGATAAAAATAAACCAATAAATCAATAAACAGGTTATTTGGAATGCCCCCAAACTATGCCTAATTATTTTCTTCACTTGCTTCAAAAAAGAAGCTAAGATTCTTCATTTGGATGCTTTGGTTATATAGTCTAATCAATCATTTACTAATAAGATACACAATCCACACATGATAAGTCCTAGCCACCTTTTCCATTTTTAATTCTAACATATAGTTTGATACATGATTTTTAATTTGGGTGATTAGTTCCATAAAGTTGAATAATTCATATTTGAATTCAGTGCTCTTAAATAAATAAATTAAGTTTAGAGGCTTTGAAGCTGATCCAATTATTTGATTAAAAGGTTTGCAGCATAAAAGGAAGAGAAGCCGTTCAAATAAAAAAATTAAAATAAGAAACATAAAAAGAAGATAAAACAAAAAGGGAAATTTGGATGTGGATTTTTTTTAGGAAAACAAAAAAGAATTAGCCGTTTTAATTAAATAAAAGTTGTGGAATGTTCAAAAAGCCAATTCAATCATTTGGAAAATTGACATTCGAACATGACAAAAAAAATAAAATAAAATTGGCAGGCTTCTCTCTAATTGATTGATGATTCAGTCCAAAATATATAAAAGAGACCGTAAAATTCTATATTATGAGGTTCAAAGTCTCTTTTATATTTTTTGAACTGAAACCTCTGGTAACTAGATTGAACAAAGCCCAAAAATAATATTGGACAATTTTGTTTGATTTCGTTTTCAAAATCTACTTTTGAATTTTTTAGATAAAAAAAAAAAAAAACTAATTTGGCCAAGGAAAAAAAAATCAAAATCACCATTTTATATGGTTTCTTTTTTGAAAACTAAAGTAAACGAAAACATTTTGAATTAAGGCAACATATGACATAATGTGTAAATATTTGACATAAATAATATTATGTTTGCAAAAAACTTTATACTATAAAAGTGTGATGAGAATAAGTTCTACAAAGATCATGCCCAATCCTACTTTTAGGAGGGACACATATTGTTTTATTTAAGCATATTCTCATCACGCGGGAACAAATTTGACTCCATAAATAATATATAATATATACTTTTGAATTTCAAAAGTACTATTTTTAAATAAAAACTAGGTAAATTCTGAAAGTTTCAATCAAATTTTTTAAATTAGATTTAACATTTTAGTTTTGATATTGACTTATTAAATTTCTAGTAACTTCAACAAGAAAAAAAAAAATGTATCAATTTCTTCATTTGAAAATTTGAGTATTAAATTTGAAAGTTGTTCGACTTGTGTTTTCAGCTTAATAATTACTTCATCATTTGAGCTTGTTTTTGAAAATGGTAGATGTAACCATACACCAAATTTGCATTTGACAATTTCTAATCAGTTTGTCAACTACTTATTTTTGTTTGTAAGAAAAAAAAAAGACATATAGTAGCTTGTAATGTTGGATGTAAATGTATTTGAAATCTTAATTCACTCATGATATCAGTTAGCACATCAATTATACTTAATTTGTTGAAATTATTTTTTTGATTTTTTTGTTTTAAGGATAATACTTAGTTAGGTGTTGTGTGTACCCGCACTAGATGAAAGCGGATCAGAGCTCCATAACTAAAATGGACTATCGAGGAATTGGAGGCCTGTAACACAAAGCACAGTCAGAGTTGTCCAGCCGAGGTTGACCGGAAAACTCCTCTGATGTGACAATGAGTGATGGGAGAAGATGTTGAGTTCAAGTAAATGGAGTTAAGTTTAGTTAAGTTGAGTTGAGTTCAATTAAATTACCTTCAATGTGAAGAGAGTGAGATTTATACAGAACACTTTGCTTGTTGCCCAAAACGGTTTCATGGAGTTTTGGTCCTCAAAGCTTCCCTTAACATTGCTCAAGGTGGGGGACCTCAAGGTAGTTGACTATGGATGCATGTGCTTATTGTAACCATACATATAACATGTCACATTCCCTTTGCTAATTGCTCCCGTAATTCCAAGAATGAAGGAACCAGTTGAGGTGGCAGTCTGCTCTTGCACATATTCACAGCTTCTATGTTTATCTGAGAGGTTTCTGTAATTCGGTATCGACGTGCTCCAGCTCGACCTTTTGTAAGATTATCTGCTGAGATGGGCTGACTTATTTGGATATCTTTGTGTGGGCTTGGCCCATTTTCAGTTCTGTTGATGGGTTCAATCCATTAGTTCAGTCTATGGATCGGGTCCAACAGCTTGACCCAGACCAGCATCGCCTTTCCACTGCGTATTGGGCCCAAGTGCTTGAGGACTTGGGAGGGGCATTTTTCATGGAGATGGGCTTAGCTGGTTGGCCCATATGTTCGCCGGGCCCACTTGGGCTCGGGTCTAGTGGATTGGGCAAGCCCAAGACTTGGATCCGACCCCGTTTATATTATGTCCCTTCAGGTGTGGACTTTATTATGCCCAAATGTATTTTATCTTTATGTGTAATCGTACAATAAAAGTTGTATATATATGCACTTAAGACTCATCAAATTTAAAAATAATGAGACTTACCATGCCACATAAAAAAGTTCAAAGTTTTTATAAAATATTTGGGCCAATTACATATACCCTCCTCGAGGTTTGGCTAAATTACAAATACCCCTCTGAGGTTTGAGAAATTACAAATTCCCCCCTGAATGCTATATTTGCATAACAAATTAAGGGGTAATTTGTTATGAAATTTAAACCTTAGGAGGTAAATTGTTATGAAAATGCAAACCTTAGGGGGCAGGATGTAATTTCTGAAACTTCAAGAGGTATCTGTAATTTAGCCAAACCTCAAGGGAGGTATATGTAATTTGCCCAAAATATTTAGATAGAAAGTGGATTGAAGATGCACTGTTAGGTTTGGTGGGCCTACCTGGGGACCTATCTTAGTAATTTAAACTATCTTTCTTGTAAAGCTCATTGATTAATTAAATATTATTAGTTATATGATCAGATCAAATTAAAAATGGACGGTATCAATATTAAGTGAACCTTACAACTAAGGTGAAGATTGTTGGAAATGGTTTAGAAAATTCTGGGTAAAACCAAAATTTTTTCCTAACTTTGGTCTATTATTTAGGTGAGACCCGAGGGTCGATTTTTGCGGGTCAAAGTGGTAACGCGTTCTATGTCGCGTTGTGATTCACGTAGTATATTTAATTGCTCAAAACCATTACCAAGTGAATGGAAAATTGAAGCCAAAGTGTGCTCCATAGAAATGGAGTTTTGGTGGAAAAATCCTTAAAGGTTTGAATAAGGCTTGTCCTACATTGATTTGGTAAGAAGTTTTGAATGGGTTTATAAGGCATGGGTTTGGTACTTGGAGTGTGCCCTAAGGGGTACCCAAGTGTTTTAGAGAGGGAGGTTATGGGCAAAATGGGCTAGACCCATTGGACCTAAAAATCACCACACGCGCGCCACCGCCGTCGTCCGTCCGGTCAGCTGGGCTGGGGCACGGGTGTGTGGTGTGTGGTTGGGTTTGTCCAACCCAATACTAATCTTTTTGGGTAAAAAATATTTGAATTTAATTTTATTTTTTGGTAAAATAAAATCCAGAATTCAAATTAATTCCAGAAATAAACTAGTCCAGTTTTATTGTACACCCAAACAGGGCCCTTCCCGTTTTTATCTGTTTGAATTCAAAACCAACAGGTTTGCACCTGTTTAATTCAAAACCTGCAGCCACCAATCCATCTATAAATAGGACAGCCCTCATTTGATGTATTGATTCAGAATATTCAGAATTTTCGTCCTTAAGAGCTCTGCAAATTTATTCTTCATTTTGTTGCATTATTTTCTTGTAAGAAAGAGGTAAACACTTAGTGTGTTCGTAAGGCAAACAATTTGTAGTGCTGCTATTGTTTGTAGTTGATCATTTCCTGAGAGATAGACGTCCACATTCTAAAAGCACCGCGGAGAGGACGAATCTATCTTAAGGACACAGTGTCAAACACTGGACTTGATCAGAATTATTATTCGAACAATTAATCAAGTAAGTTGTTTCATTTGTTTATTTAAATCAGATTTTAATTTTGTTTTTATAACAAAATAAAATCTGTTTTTATTTATTTATTTATTTCTAGTTTGATTTTTGTAATCAAACAAATTCTCTCATTTCCTTTATTTCTTTATATTCTTGTTGTTGTTTAGTATACAACATAATTTAATCTATTTAAATACAGTGAAGAATGTCTAACAAAGATTGCTTAAAGCACAACCACTAGAGCATTTTCAAGACTTGCTCTTTTTATTATTATTATTATTATTATTGTTATCAAATTTAAGTAAAGATTTAAGTTAAAAATTTCATCTGATACCAAGTATTTTAACCCTAAATTTTCAATTTTCAATTTTCATCAAATAACTGGTCGACTGGAAGGACGATCGAGAAGATGTCTGGGTGGTTGACCGGCCTTGTACAAATTTTCTTCAATTTTTTTCCAATGTGGTCGTCCACCTGGTTGACTGGCCAATCATTTATCCAGTTGTCCATCAACGATTACTTACGAGATTTGATGAAAGGTTAGACGTTTTCTTAATTTGATAAAAAAAGTAAGGCAACTCTTATTTAATACCAATTTGGTGAAATGATTGGAACACCATTTTTATCAAATTTAAATTTGATAAAAATTTTGAGTCTAGATTGATGACGGTCTTATAATACTCATGTGAGAAGTAGAACTATATGGACCCATATGAGCAGGGGAAATGCGAATATAACAATTTTGATTAACAGCTTCAATGGTAGCTGTATCGGAGTTCTCTTTGGCAACTACATTGGAGCTTTCATTTTTATCCAAATTACTATATTATAGCAATAAAGCTACTATGACAACAACTTTGAAATGTTATTAGAGATCATTGCCCCGTTTGGTAGAGCTGTGGAAAATAGATTATAACTTAACAGATTATAACTTATAACTGTGAACATAAACTGTTAACCTGTTTGGTGCAGCTGTAGGATTATGGATTTAAGTAGCAGAGTAGTGTTTGGTTGATAAGCTGTAAAATAATTTTTTGCTATGTAATTGTCCTTTTTGCCCTTATATGATATAAAACTGATTATTTTGTCATTTTTTTTCAGTTTTAATTTTTTTTAAAATTATTTCATTAATAAAAGTTAATATAATTAGTATTACAAATTAATTAGTAAAGATTATGTCATTTTCATTATTATTATTATTTCCATTTTTTCATTATAAATTAATTCATATAAAATTAATTCATTTTTTCATTATAAATTAATCAGTGTTAATTAATGGCTTATTTTCATTTTTTCATTAGAAATTATTATTTTCATTTTTCAATTAGTATAAAATTATTTCATTATAAATTAATTAGTGTCAAGTAATAGCTTATTTTCATTTTTTCATTATAGATTATTATTTCCATTTTTTCTTCTCCTTATTTTCTTTTCTCTTCTTTTTTTTTTTTTTCTTCTCTTCTTTCTTTTTGTTAATTTTGTTAATTCATTAATTCATTACAATTAATATCCATGTATTTATATTAATGTTGTGATGGCATTACATATTATTTTTCTTTATATTAATTTCAATTATTAATTTAATAGAAGTTATAATATTCATTTTTTATTTCATTTAATATAAATTATTTCATTTTTTTTCTTCAATTTTAATTTTATGATTATGTTTTTATTAAAAAAAAATTCATTATAATTAATAATTTATTAATTTCAATTTCAATTTTTTTGTATTTCATTTTTTAATTTTTTTTCCATTACAAACCCTAGCTACCGCCGTTGGTGGCTAGGGTTTCACATCACAGATCGCGAAGAGAAAGAGAGGAGGCAACGACGATGGCGCCCTAGCCACTTCCTTTAGTTCGTGAGAGAGAGAGAGAGAGAGAGAGGGCTCTGCTTTGAGATCGTGACACGACGGTGAGCTCTGGTTTCAGATTACAACGGTGTGGATCGATTGTGACAGTGAGCTCTGGTTTGAGATCGCAATGCAACAGTGAGCTCTGGTTTGAGATCGCGACAATGAGCTCTGGTTTGAGATCGTCACGTCGTCAATGGCGGTGGTTAGGGTTAGGGTTAGGGTTGTCGACACCGAAAATCGTCTGTGCACGCCGGAAATCGCCTGCGCACGCCTGAAATCGCCTTCGTCTCTCTCTGGTCCGTGAACAGTAGTATTGAGATGTGGTTTATATAGTGGCATGTTCGTAAATAATGGAGATTAGGAGGGGCATTTAAGTCATTTTACTACCCACTGTGCAGCTGCGCGCTTAAGCTAAAAATATAAGCATCCCCTGACTCACTTTTCAAATAAGTTGAAAATTAGCTTCTTTTAAGCTATAAGTTGGTGAAATAAGCTGAGCCAAATACAAATTTTTAGCTTAAATTAAGTTAAAAGCTGAAATAAGCTGCTTATAAGTTCTACCAAACACCCCCATTGTCCATTTAGGATATATTTGTTAGAATGGATTAGATTAGATGAAATTAATATGTCTGTTAGCTTTAGAATTATTGATCCCTTTAAATTGTATATTGGGGGTGTTTGGTAAAGCTTAAATCCAGCTTATTTCAGCTTTTAGCTTAAATTAAGTGATTTTTGTGTGTTTGGTAGAGCTCAAGTGATCAACTTTTAGCTTAAATTAAGTCAAAAAAGTGATTATTCTTTGAGTTGCTCCAGAGGTGCTTTTTTATTCAGCTTAAGCGCGCAGCTGGGGGTTTGAGGGGCAAAATGACTTAAATGCCCCTCACCATTTCAAGTTATTACCAGTGTGCCATGTATATAAACCAAACACAACTCATTTCTGTCTCTCGCACGCCTCTGAGAGGCGATTTTCGGCGAAAGGGAGGCGATTTTCGACCAACCATAGCTTTCCGAAACCCTAGCTCTCTCTCTCTCTCTCTGTGTTCGGATTCAGATCTATGAGTGACAATCACCGCCCTAGAGAGGCTCACGGTGGCGAAGGGCGACGGAAACCTAGTGTCTATAGGAGCCAAATCGACAGCCTTGCGATCTCGCGATTTGAAGGCATCGCGATCTCGATCTGAAGGCATCACCACTGTCATTGCGATCTCGATCTGAAGGCATCACTGTCGTCTCTCTCTCTCTCTCTCTCTCTCTCTCTCTCTGTTTCTCACGAACCAATAAACCATCTCCGGCGTTGTTCAGTCTGGTGAACGGTGACGAGCGACGGCACTCCCTCTCTGCCGTTCCAAATCGCGGCGGTGGCTAGGGTTTCAGGAAGGAAGAGAAGAAAAAAAAATAACAAAAATTAAATAAATTAAACAAAATTAATAATTAAAAACAAAATAATAAAAATAATAATTAAAAACAAAAATAAAAATTAAATAATAAAAACAATAATAATGATTAAATTGCACAATTTATATAAATTACACAATTAAATAATAAATTAATAAAATTAAATAAAAATAAATAAATTGCACGATTTAGATAAATAATAATTTTATTTCAGTTAACATCAATATAAATTTATTTCAATTAAATAACTTCTTTGGTATAATAATAATATAAAAAAAAACAACTGTTCTAATTGATATTTGTGGAGAAGTGGTTTGGAAATACTCTTCTGATCCTAGGGGACGCTCGTGATCCTCTTCTAGTCACCTGAAAAGGAATGAACACTCCGGTCGGGGGTACCGGAATTAGCACTCTGACAGACAAGTTAGTCTTTACACTCAGGATTACTTGTATTCTAAGTTAAGCACAATAATTCTCACCTACCTCTTTCTGGCTGATGTTCTTCTATTTATATCTTTTCTTCCTTGGGCCTCGGGATTAGGTCCATTTCCAACTCTCTATTCGACATATTTTGTAGTAGACCACTCTTTACTCGGCTCCTTGCTTAATCGGCTATTTGGCCGAGTAAAGTTGGATTCGAGCTTGCGAGCCGATGCCGAGTGCCACGAATTTTGACTCTCCCAGGTTCGACTATCCGAAATCTCTACGACTCCCAATACTCGGCCCTTACAATTGCCCCCCAAGCACTCCACTAACGACAGTTGGCTGGAGTGTTTGTCTTCGAACTCGAAAAGTCAGAGCCGAAATTCGGCGGCTGACCGTATTCCAACGCAAATGTCTGAACACACGTCTCGGTCATCATTTCAACTTCCCGCCTCTTCATACACTTCTATTTATTATGATTTAAAATTTCGACGTCTTTTCAAATACATACACATTTTTAGACGCTCGTCGCTGGACTGCCTTCCGAATTACCTCTGCTACTTCATTCTCTTCTCCATCTTCTTTGTCTCTTGTAAGTTCTCTCCTTCTCTGCTTTGAATCTCTTTCCTTGCTTTCTTTTTTTTTGCTTAGCATATTCCTATTGGCTGGGGGAAATGGCGAAACATTTAAAAGATCTCCTCTTACCGGATCGAATTTCTGGCTTCTAACGCCATTTCTCCATTCCTGATGACGTCCGTCTGTCACTTGTGACAGACGGCACCCTCGATATGAAGAGGGTTGATGAAACCACGATCGTCTTCCCTCTCCTATTAATCGTAGATGGTGGAGTTCGTTTCCCCCTTCACCCACTCCTTAGGGCCGTGCTCTGCCATTGGGGCTTAATCCTTTCCCAACCCAACGTCAACCTCTTTAGGATTGTGATGGGGATTATCGCACTAAATCGTCGCCTTAGGCTTAACCTTGGCATTCCCACTATTCGGCATTGCTACGCCTTGGCCAAGTCTTCTGGTCGGCACGGCCGTTATTTCCTTAGGGCCAAAGACACCGACCATTAACTAGTGACTATGCTTTCTAGCTCTGGGAAGTGAGTTGATGATGTTATGGTCATCGTCCAAGGAAACTGGGAATTTGGCGAAGGCAAGGATCGCCTTGATCGTATTCCTAGACAGAGGGGCAAACCAGGTGGCTGAGTATCTTCTTTTATTTATTTATTTTTTGTTATATTTATAAAGCTTCATTTTCGAGACCTCATGGTTTTGCTTTTGCAGGAAACGATTTGAAGAAAGTCTTGACCTCAACTGACGACGCCGTCCTTTCGGAAATCAAGGCTGCGCTCAAATATTTCGGCCGGCCGAGTCTTCAGAAGCAGGGAAAGGCGGCCTACGTTCTGCCCTGCTACGAGCCGACTTATACGACCTTTTCGGCGACGGAAAACATCCAAATTTCGAAGGGTGAGGAGTTTCTTACCGCCTTTATCTTAACTGATTTCAAAAATTTGAGGCAAGTCGATTTCGAGGGATCAGATTTGGAGCGACCGGAAGTAGCTGAGGCCGCCGAGTCAAACCAATCCAAAGCCGAGGTCGACGAGGCTTTGAAGTTAGCATTTGAAGAAGTCGGCCTCAATTCGGTTGATCCTCCGTCCATTTCGGGTCGAGAGGACCTTTCACTTGACAATATTTTTCACGGTTTGAAGGACCGTCCCGGCGCGTACCCAGAAGATATGGCTAGGTTGAGCCTCACTAAACTTGCCAAGAAGGTGAACGCGAAAAGGATGGCTGCGAGGCAAAGGGCGGAAGCCATTCGGGCTACCGAATCTCAGCCCTCCCAGACTCCTGGCGGATCTCAGCCCTCCCTGCCTATTGGCGAGTCCCAATCCTCCTTACCTGTTATTGAGGAGGGATCGGCAAAAAACGGAAGTGCCGAGGCGGAACCTTTTGTGTAAGTAAGTGTAGAAGCTGAACAAAGGGTGAAGAAGCGCCCTGCCGAGGTCGAGGCCGGCTCAGAAGAAGACCGCGCCGACAAACGACCTCGTTTGGAGGAATCGAATATGATTGTACCTTTTGTTATTCAGCCGAAGATAAAAAATACGCCGATCTCCTCCGATGTTTCGGTAATCAAAGATCCAGCGGTCGCACTCAATATGGCCACGTCCGTTTCACTGCCTACTGACAAGTCGACTTTTCAGGCAGAGCCGGATCTGATTGCAATTGCATTGGCCGCGCAATTGGCTCTTTTGGTATATATCTTGACTTTGTCTTTTCACTTTACGCAAATATTATTTTGGTCTTAACTTCCTGTTTTGCAGGCCGTCGGAAGGATAGCCGAGATGGGCCGTCGCCATCACGATGCCGTCGAGCAGATTGGCCGTTTACAACCGGAGATTGAGGGCCAAAGGAGTAGGGCCGAGTTCGAGGTTATAAGGGCGAAGATGGAGGGCACCCGCGCCGAGGCCGAGATGGAGAGAGCCTGCAATGCTGAAGAATTGAGATTAGTTGCCGAGAAGAGGGCGGATACGAGCGATGACGCGCTTGAATTGGCCCAGGATGCGATCTTTAAATTGAAGTCTAAGTTGGAAGAAATAAAGAAGGCGAAGGAAACAGCCGACCTGGAGGCTTCGAGGGCATTTGACGCCGGGAAAAAATCTGCTTTCGATGAATACGTAGAAGAAGTTCCCAAATTTGAAAATTAGGGATTCAAACGTGGCTGGCTCAAAGCCCTTGCTGCTGCTGATGTGACATTGGGTACGCCAATTCCATACGAGCAAGTGGATGTTGAGCCGCTGGAGTCCGACTCCGAGGACTAATTTGGGCGGCTCTTGTTTTTGTTTTAGGATTTGCGTGTATGTTTATAGCTTTTTGTTTAGTAATTTTCATATGTAAAATGGCTACAATTTGTGCCCAATTTACTTAATGAAAATTCATTTTGTACTTTGCTGTTATTAATGAATGGTATTGTTTTGTTACTGTTTTGGATAAAACGTTCTGTATACTTGCCGACTAGATGATTAGGCCATTTAAAAAGCCGAAAATTAGTACATGAAGTGGCTGTGGCACACATCGATCGACATGGGGCCAAGATGCTCGGCCGGTTAGATTAATAAATCTGCCCTTGCCCCAGCCAGTACATGAACTCCAAGGCATTGATCTATAATTGCCGTTTAGATAATTAGGCCATTTAAAAAGCCAAAAATTAGTACATGAAGTGGCTGTGGCATACATCGATTGGCATGAGGCCAAGCTGCTCGGCTGGTTAGATTAATAAATTTGCCCTTGCCCTAGCCAGTGCATGAACTCCAAGGCATTGATCTATAATTGCCGTTCAGATAATTAGGCCATTTAAAAAGCCAAAAATTAGTATATGAAGTGGCTGTGGCACATATCAATCGACATGGGGCCAAGATGCTCGACCGGTTAGATTAATAAATCTGCTCTTGCCCCAGCCAGTGCATGAACTCCAAGGCATTGATCTATAATTGCCATTTAGATAATTAGGCTATTTAAAAAGCCAAAAATTAGTACATGAAGTGGCTGTGGCACACATCAATCGCCATGGGTCAAGATGCTCGGCCGGGTAGATTAATAAATCTGCCCTTGCCCCAGCCAGTGGATGAACTCCAAGGCATTGATCTATAATTGCTGTTTAGATAATTAGGCCATTTAAAAAGCCAAAAATTAGTACATGAAGTGGCTGTGGCACACATTGATCGGCATGGGGCCAAGATGCTCGACCGGTTAGATTAATAAATCTGCCATTGCCCCAGCCAGTGCATGAACTCCAAGGCATTGATCTATAACTGCCGTTTAGATAATTAGGCCATTTAAAAAGTCAAAAATTAGTACATGAAATGGCTGTGGCACATATCAATCGACATGGGGCCAAGATGCTCGGCCGGTTAGATTAATAAATCTGCCCTTGCCCCAGCCAGTGCATGAACTCCAAGGTATTGATCTATAATTGCCGTTTAGATAATTAGGCCATTTAAAAAGCCAAAAATTAGTACATGAAGTGGCTGCGACAAACATCGATCAGCATCCGTCGTTTGGAGTTTAGCGTTAATGAAATTGCCTCGGGGTCGCTGCAAGCATTAGAAATAAATGGGATAGGCTCTTCGCGCTAGTAACTTCACTTGCTGTGTTTAGACTCAATTCAAAACAACTTGTCACGAATGTCAAATGAGAGTTTTCTACAACAGCAAAGGCGAAGCTCAAACTTTAGCTGAGCTTGATACTGCGATGAATCGTGGCAGAGAACCCACCCGTGTGGGAAGTAGGGCGTCCAAAGAACAGGAAAAATGTCAGCCTCCAAGTCATCGAAGCAGATCACCCCGAAAGGAGAAACAACAATGGAAAAGTTCTCCGTGACCGCGACTCAGAAATGAGGCTGACGTAGCGCCGCGATAGTTGAGTTTTGCAGTTTTTGGGGGGAATAAACTGTCACGACCCAAACCCGCCCCTATGGGTTTAGCACCGTAACCGGCCAGTAATCCGAGATTACCGAAGGCCTGCTTCACAGTAATACAGTAATACAGAGTACAGGGGCTGGCGGAAGCCAATACAGTAAATAAATAATGTCCAATGAGCTGTGACAGTCTGTATGCAAAAAAAGACTTCTCATTCAAATATACACAGTCAGACAAAACAGTATATACATATATACAATCATTCAGTACAGTACAGTCTATACAGTCGAACAGAACAGATACAGAGACAGACGGGAAAATTAAAAACACCCCTAAGCCGTAACTTGACAGGCTCGGAACCTCGCATTGAGGCACATAGGTTGGCTCAACAAAACTGGAGTTTACCCCGACGCTTCTAGCTGCGGTCTGGTGCCTGTACACCTACATATATATATGAGCAGTGAGCTAAAGCCAAGTGAATAACACAATGCGTAAAGGGGTTAAGAATGAATGTCCTTACAGTAATGAAAACGGTTCATTTAATCAGTATTGCAGTTATTCAGTCAGTACAGTCATATGTGGTACATCTATTAGCAGTGCAGTAAACAGTAGGTCTTAAAGACCGAACAGTACATGATGGCCATCAGTCAGTAACAGTAGTGGTTCCAACGAGTTTTATTCTGTCGAGAATTGCAACATTAAGGCCGCCTTCAAACTTTCTGGCCTTCTTGTAGTCAGTGTCCACCATATGTGGTGCATAATGGGCATGTTCAGTAAATTTTGTCTCATATTCAGCAACATACATTGTGCCTTGCTTCAGCTGTTCAAATTCAGTCACTTTTCTATCCCTAACACACTGAGGGAAATACTTCTCGAAGAAGGCTCTCTTGAATTGAGCCCAAGTCATAACTGTATTTTCATTACGGATAAGCATCCACCACCTTCTAGCTTCTTCTTGCAGAGTAAAGGTGGCCAATAGCACTTTATGTGCTTCAGAGCACGGAAAAACCTCAAATAATTTTTCAGTCTCAAGAACCCACGCTTCAGCTTTTAACGGTTCAAGGCCTCCCTGAAAGGATGACGGTTTCATCTTGCTGAACTTATGGGTGAGAGCTATTATGTCCCCATCATTTACATTCACATTCTGTTCCAGCTGTACCGGAGGAGGAGGTGGGGGCTGTTGATTCTGTTGTTGATCTAATCTTTCAGTTATTAGTTCCATCATTCGTTCCAGTCTGGCCATTCTGGCCTCAGAGGATGAGGATTCAGTTTCATTTGTAGTTCTTGCATTATCCATTTCACTATAGGCAGTTATAAGAGTTATTAGCATAGGCAGTCATTCATTTAAACAGATTAACACATTAGCATATATTCAGTCATGTCATAACCACACACTTATCATGCTCATGAAATGCCCTAATCACTTTTCTAGGACACCTTATAGCTCATTTGGACACGTGTGTGCGATATAACTCGTGGTAAGTATCGCTCTGATACCACTCTGTCACGACCCAAACCCGCCCCTATGGGTTTAGCACCGTAACCGGCCAGTAATCCGAGATTACCGAAGGCCTGCTTCACAGTAATACAATAATACAGAGTACAGGGGCTGGCGGAAGCCAATACAGTAAATAAATAATGTCCAATGAGCTGAGACAGTCTGTATGCAAAAAAAGACTTCTCATTCAAATATACACAGTCAGACAAAACAGTATATACATATATACAATCATTCAGTACAGTACAGTCTATACAGTCGAACAGAACAGATACAGAGACAGACGGGAAAATTAAAAACACCCCTAAGCCGTAACTTGACAGGCTCGGAACCTCGCATTGAGGCACATAGGTTGGCTCAACAAAACTGGAGTTTACCCCGACGCTTCTAGCTGCGGTCTGGTGCCTGTACACCTACATATATATATGAGCAGTGAACTAAAGCCCAGTGAATAACACAATGCGTAAAGGGGTTAAGAATGAATGTCCTTACAGTAATGAAAACGGTTCATTTAATCAGTATTGCAGTCATTCAGTCAGTACAGTCATATGTGGTACATCTATTAGCAGTGCAGTAAACAGTAGGTCTTAAAGACCGAACAGTACATGATGGCCATCAGTCAGTAACAGTAGTGGTTCCAACGAGGGAATCGACAGAGATCTCTGTAGCAGTATTAGTAAGCAGTAGGTGCTAAGGATGCCACAATACAGTTCAGAATATAGGACATACATTCATTCAGTTAACAGTAATTAGTTCAGAAAGCAGTACAGTTCAGTTGTTCAGAAGAGAATCATTTGCGAACATATCTTTACACAAACGTTACTCACAGAGTTCTGGGCTACAGTATGCTAGAGCGTGTCTCCCCACAACCCTACACAGTTTATAGATTGAACACACACTAAGCTACACAGTTGGGAAATAATAACTTAATCCCTATCTTGACTCGGTGTGGTTCTATATCAATATCCTCATAAGATGCCTTAAACTAGGCCTAAGAATGCCTAGAATGGGATGAGGATGCAAAGATGTACTTTAAAAGCATTTTCAGAAAACAGGGGATCCGCTCGAGCGCAGGCTACCCTGCTCGAGCGTGCATGCAGACAAAGGTTTCCGCTCAAGCGTAGACTTACCCGCTCGAGCGTTCTGCAAAACAGTCAAAAGTGCTGGATAGGTGAAAATCACGCTCGATTAGGCGCTCGACACCCGCTCGAGCATGAGACACAATGTCCCGCTCGAGCGTCAATTATTCTGCTCGAGCGGACTTCAAAACAGAACAAAATGCTGGGAGCACGATTTCCACGCTCGAGCGCCAGTCACCCCGCTCGAGCGTGAGTCCAAATCTTGGAAATTCTAGATTTGAACCTCAAGCTCAAAAACCAAGTTTTAAAACATAAATTTCGATCCTCTTGGGCCAATTTTCTAGAAAACACATCAAAACTCATGCTTTAACATGATTCAAAGCTCAATTTGTAAAATCAAAGCCCAAGGGTGTTTCAAATAAATCCAATTCAAACCAATTTCCATGAATATGAAGAACATGCAAACATGCATGAATTTAAATCATTTCAAGCTTCACTTTCATGCTCTAATGAGCCAATTCTTTCAAAGACAAGGTGAAAACATGGTCTATTGTAAAAATATGAGCATGCATGTACAATTTCATGAAGGACAACTTCAAAACTTCAAAGTAAAGGCATGCATACATGAACTCGGTTCCAATTCAACATCATGAGACCAAAACTTGTCTTAAATCACTAGAGGCTCAAGAACCACGCATGAACAAGCTTAAATACAACAAGGAGAGGTTGAAATTCCTTACCTAAGTCTTGAATTAGAGGTATGGAGGCTCAAGAAGGCAAATCTCTCACAATTTCTTCAAGATTCCAAGCAATTCAAGATGAATTCACTCTAACTCCCTATTCTCCCTCTCTTGTCGGCTAAACACTCAAGAATAATGGCTGAGCAAATGTGTGCCTAGGTGTATACTAAGGCTCAAATGTTGATCATGTAGTAGGCCACTCATGTGGCAAAATGGTAAATAAGGCCAACTATGCAATTTCTCAATAATTAAACTAATTTAATCATACCAAATCAGTTTTCAGATAAATATACCATAAAATCACATTAATTCCAAGGATCACGAATCATCAATCAATTTCGGATTCGGCCGCCGATAAGGCCTTCAATTTGCAATTTAAACATAAAAACACGAACAGATAATCAAATAACCAAACAGATAGAATTACAATTAAACAGGTATACTCAGTCAATTCAGTTTCAATTTCAGTCAGTCAGTTCAGTAGTTTATTCAGGTCAATTATCAGTCATAATCAGTTTCAGTTTAACGGTAATCAGTGGTCATTCGATAAATAGTGACGAGGGTTGTTACAGTCTCCCCTCTTTAAAAAGAGTTTAGTTCTCTAAACTCGAGTTACCTTCATTTTGGAAGAAAGCAGGATTCAGTGGAAACAGTTCATGATATCTTTTAGTCATGTCATCTTCCCTTTCCCAAGTGGCATACACGCCACCGTGGTTTTGCCAGTCAACTTTCACTAACGGAATCTCTTAGCCTAAGGGTGTTTCAAACAAACTCAATTTGAAACCAATTTTCATGAACATGCAAGAAACATGACATGCATGGATTTAAACCATTTCAAAGCTTCAATTTGATGCTCTAGTGAGCCAATTCTTTTTAAAACAACATGAAATCATGGACTTAACATAACCATGAGCATGCATGTGACAATTTCATGAAGGACAACTTCAAACTTCAAACTTCAAAGTAAAGGCATGCATGCAAGAACTAGGCTCCAATTCAATATCATGAGACCAAAACTTAACTTCAATCACTAGAGGCTCAAGAACCACGCATGAACAAGCTTAAATACAACAAGGAGAGGTTGAAATTCCTTACCTAAGTCTTGAATTAGAGGTATGGAGGCTCAAGAAGGCAAATCTCTCACAATTTCTTCAAGATTCCAAGCAATTCAAGATGAATTCACTCTAACTCCCTATTCTCCCTCTCTAGTCGGCTAAACACTCAAGAATAATGGCTGAGCAAATGTGTGCCTAGGTGTATACTAAGGCTCAAATGTTGATCATGTAGTGGGCCACTCATGTGGCAAAATGGTAAATAAGGCCAACTATGCAATTTCTCAATAATTAAACTAATTTAATCATACCAAATCAGTTTTCAGATAAATATACCATAAAATCACATTAATTCCAAGGATCACGAATCATCAATCAATTTCGGATTCGGCCGCCGATAAGGCCTTCAATTTGCAATTTAAACATAAAAACACGAACATATAATCAAATAACCAAACAGAAAGAATTACAATTAAACAGGTATACTCAGTCAATTCAATTTCAATTTTAGTCAGTCAGTTCAGTAGTTTATTCAGGTCAATTATCAGTCATAATCAGTTTCAGTTTAACGGTAATCAATGGTCATTCGGTAAACAGTGACGAGGGTTGTTACATAAACCGATGATGGAGGTGGACTCTATTATCAAGGACCCAGGTGTGGCGGTCGAGTTTGCTCAACAGATTTTTCCATTAGAGGTCTAGCAGTCGATGGTTGGTCGACAGGATTTTGACGTATTTCGAGAGGGCATCCATGGGGCGGTGAAAGGGCTGTACACCGCCTACAAAGTTGGCATGCGCTTGCGCGCCGCGCGGCGGGAGATAGAGAAAATGGATGAACGGATCCCCAGTTCGGAGGCTCATGCGGAGAAAGGCGAACGTAAGCTTAGGGAGCTTAGGAAGGCTAAAACCGCCGAGCCATATGTGGTGGGTCAATCTAACTCGATCGTGGAGAAGAGGGTGACCCAGCGGCTATTAAGTCATGCCATCGCCGACCGAGATACGGCAAAAATGTTTGCCGTAGAAAATGCGAGGGCCAAGGGTTATGAGCAAGGCTTCCATGCAGGCCGGAAGGTTGGGATCGACAAAACGAAAGAGAAACTTGCAGAGGAGGTCTGCCGATGCCAGAATAGGGGCTTTAATCACGGTTGGATCGTGGCACTTCAGGCCACGGAGGCTCTCCGAGCAAAGGTTGTCGATTCGGCGTTGCCGTTGTGCCAACGTGATCATTTGTCCTTTTCCCCCTTTAAAGTCGAAAAGAGCGACGATGAGGGAGACGCCGCATAAAAATATTCGTTGTAATGTTCAAACGTGGATTGCGTCTAAAATTATGTAATTATTGGTTGAATGAATAAAATGCTTTGTTTTCAATATTCCTGTTGCTTTATAATTTTTCTTTGGCACACTTATGTTTGCATGTTTTGTGCTTTATTTTATAAATGTTTGAATAAAGTTGTTTTTGCATAAATGTGCTTTATTGGATAGACATTGTTCGAATAAACGGTTTTTGCCGGCTCGTCATAACGAAGCGCCCTTCATTAAATATTTATTCAACATACATGATACACGGCCCTGGCAATAAATCTGGAGGCTTAACCAGCCCAAAGGCGTTGTGTTGATGGGGCTCCGAATCCGAAGACTTTGGCCAATCGTGACATCCACGAAGGTGCTCCGAATCCGGAGGCTTTATCGGCCCAAAGACGTCATGCGCCGATGGGGCTCCAAATCAGGAGACTTTATTTGGCCAATCGTGATATCCATGAAGGGCGCTCCGAATCTGGAGGCTTTATCGGCCCAAAGACGTCATGCGCCGATGGGGCTCCGAATCCGGAGACTTTATTTGGCCAATCGTGATATCCACGAAGGGCGCTCCGAATCCGGAGGCTTTATCGGCCCAAAGACGTCATGCGTCGATGGGGCTCCGAATCCGGAGACTATTTGGCCAATCGTGATATCCATGAAGGGCGCTCCGAATCCGGAGGCTTTATCGGCCCAAAGACGTCATGCGCTGATGGGGCTCAGAATCCGGAGACTTTATTTGGCCAATCGTGATATCCACGAAGGGCTCTCCGAATCCAGAGGCTTTATCAGCCCAAAGACATCATGCGCCGATGGGGCTCCGAATCCGGAGACTTTATTTGGCCAATTGTGATATCTACGAAGGGCGCTCCGAATCCGAAGGCTTTATCGGCCCAAAGACGTCATGCGCCGATGGGGCTCCGAATCCAGAGACTTTATTTGGCCAATCGTGATATCCACGAAGGGCACTCCGAATCCGGAGGCTTTTATCGGAACACCTTTGAACTAGATTCTGTAGTAAGTGAACGGGAATCTTTGTATTACAGAAAAAGAGATGTACATGGCGAACAGTTCAGAACAAGCATCATGTCCCACAAGTCGGGTCAATGATAAAATTTGAGTAAATGTGTGGAATTCCAAGGCCGTGGCAAACTCCTTCCTGACATGTCTTTGAGCCGATATGCCCCTACTTCTGCGATCGAATCAATCTGATAGGGTCCGTCCTAGTTAGGACCCAATTTTCTATCAGCCGGTTTCTTGGCAGCTGGCAGTGCCTTCTTCAGGACTAACTCTCCTGGTGTGTAGCGGCGTAGCTGAACACATTGATTATACGACATAGCAAGCTGTTGTTGATACCGCGCCATGGATGCGAGGCCACGGTCTCTTCGTTCTTCAATTAGAACCAAATTCAAGGCCAGCATCATGTCGTTTTGACCCATATCAAAAACTGTCGATTTTAAGGTTAGGAGGCCAATCTCCAGGGATATGATGGCCTGGGTTCCAAAGCATAGAGCAAACGGCGTTTCCCCAGTAGACCGCCTTCGCATAGTTCGATGAGCCTACAACACACTCGGTAATTCTTCGACCCATTTGCCTTTAGCTTTCTCCAGCCTCTTTTTGATGCCGTCCAAGATAGATTTGTTAGAGGCTTCAGCCTGACCATTGCTTTGTAGATAAGCCGGCGTGGAGAAGTAGGGTCGTATACCATACTTGCTGCACAGCTCTCGGTAGACGCCACAATCGAACTGGGTGCCGTTGTCTAAGATAAGTGCTCTTGGAATGCCGAACCGTGTGATGATATTTCTCCAAACAAAGCGCTTTACGTCGGATATGGGTTAGTGCCACCGTTTCTACCCATTTTGTAAAATAATCTGTCGCGACAATAAAAAATCGCTTGTTACCCGGGGTACGAGGTAGTGGTCCGACGATGTCAAGTCCCCATTGGACGAACGGCCATGGACTGGTTATGGAGCTCAGCTCTTCAGCAGGCAGGTGGGTCAAAGGAGAGAACTTCTGGCACTGTTCACACTTTTTCACGTAGCATTCGGCATCTGCTCTCATTGTCGGCCAGTAATGCCCCTATGTCACGGCTCGATGGGCCAAGGACCGCCCGCCAGAATGGGCATCACAACTGCCTTCATGTATTTCAGTCAGAAGCTCCTCGACTTTGTCCGGGTGCACACATTCCAAATATGGACCAGAGAGGGATTTTTTATAAAGCCTTCCTTGCGGATCCAAGTAGTATCGCAGGGCTTTGTTTCGCAGCTTGTGCGCTTCTTTCTTGTCCTTTGGGAGCTGTTCGAAAGACAGGAATGCGGCAATGAGATCTATCCAACTTGGTCCAGATTCTATAACATTGACCTGGACTTCCTCTGAAGGGCCAATGCTCGGCTCTGGGATGAAACCTACTTCGATGGTTCGTTTATCCTCTGAGTTGATGGTGAAGGCTAGGCAAGCAAGGGCATCTGCATATGTGTTCTGATCACTTGTTATCTGGTTCTATTCATGATGGTCAAATTTTGCTAGCAAGGAGTTGGCTGTTTTCATGTAAGCCGTCATACGGTCGTTTCTTGCTGCGTACTCCCTCCTTTAGCTGATTGATCACCAATTTTGAGTCACAAAATACAAGCAAACGCCGAGCACCTAGAAGAAGTGCATTCCGCAAACCGGCTAGAAGGGCTTCGTATTCGGCTTCGTTGTTTGACGCTTCGAAGCCGACCTTAACGGCCTGCTCGATTATTGCATCGTCGAGAGCCGTGATTACAACTCCGGCTCCGCTGCCCCACTAATTGGATGATCCATCACAGTACAACTACCAAATGTCCCCAACATAAATTCTCCAGTTGGGCTCCGGTCGAATCTCATCGAACTTAAAATTGGCAAGATCCCCAGTGAATTCGGCAACAAAGTCGGCAAGCACCTGTCCCTTGATTGAGGTTCTAGGCAAAAACTGAATGTCGTACTGGCCGAGTTCAAGAGCCCACTTTGAAACACGTCCTGATGCTTCTGCACTTCGTAGTACTGATCGGAGGGGATAATCTGTTAGCACCCCAATGCTATGTCACTAGAAGTAATGCATCAGTTTTCTTGCTGCCATGACTAGGGCTAGGATGGGTTTTTCCAGCGGAAGGTAGCATGTTTCGGCGTCAACCATTGTCTTGCTCACATAATACACTAGTCGCTGCTCCCCCAGCTCTTCCTTTATCAGTACAGCGCTGACGGCCCTGTCGAAAACTGCCAGATACAAAATGAGCGGGTCACCAGCAGCGGGTGTTGTCAAGAGTGGTACTGAGCAGAGATAGGTCTTGAGTCCGTTGAAAGCGGCTTCGCATTCGGCGGACCATTCAAAAGCCTTGCCTTGCCATAGTATATGAAAGAATTGTCGGCAGCGACCTGTAGACCGGCTGATGAGCCTGTTGAGCACGGCGGCCATCCCCATCAACTTTTGAACCTCTTTTACTGAACGGAGGGAGCCGAGTTCCAAGATTGCTGTGATTTGCCTCAGGTTGGCCTCGATTCCTCGGTGGTTGACAATGTAACCCAAGAACTTGCCAGAGCCGATCCCAAATGCACATTTGGAAGCGTTCAGCTTCATTCTATATTTATGTAGAATACTGAATGTCTTTTCTAGATCGGCTCTATGATTCTGTTCTTCCTTGGACTTGACCACCATATCGTCAATGTACACTTCCGTAGTGTAGCTAAGTTGCTCCTTGAACATGGCGGTGACCAGTCTTTGGTAGGTTGCCCCTGCATTTTTCAGCCCAAAAGGCATAACTTTGTAACAGTGTAGACACCCCATTTTTGACTGACCTTAAGACTCAGACGTCACCAATTGAGCGCTTGGTGATGTTGCATAATGTGCTTGTTCAGAAGTTTCGGAGTTGCGGCCGTGAGCCTTGCCTCCGGACTCCCGAATCCTTTTCTGTGCCTTGTCTCAATTTGCGAACCAGACTCGGTTTTCTCTGTTTCTTTTCCTGAGGGGAGGGAGAGGTCCCGTAGACCATCTCTCAATGTCCGTAGGCTACATTTGGTGGCCGTAGGCCATTTTGCCCATTTCGGAGTCCGGTTCCCGGTTTTCGGAACCGTCAGGCCGTGTGCCTCGGTTCGGGACCGCTTAACCATCTCCTATTGCTCTGATTTTTGGCATACCTCTTATTTCATCCCTTTTGAGGGACACTGGGGTCTCAGAAACCCACTTCGAGGTCGAATGCCACTTTCGGTGCTTAACAGCCCATTTTCGGGACCCTGAACCGCGTGTTCTGGCCCCGGAACATTCGTTTTGCAAAGGTTTTCGTTCATTTTTGGCATGTACCTCTGTTTTATCACCAGGAAGGTCACTGAAGGGTGGGAGGCCAGCAATTGTTGCAGCAGCCAGTTATCTCTCCTCCGGAACCTCCCGGCGCCCGTTTTTCCAACTTCCGGGCTAATGTTGAATACCTTGGAGCTAGTGTTGCCAACTTTCAACCACATATCTGTGATCTACACACATGCGGTTCGTTTTCTTGCATGTTTTGTTAGCCTACCATGCTTAGGTTTTTGGCCATTTTACAGTTCTGAAAAGGTCCTTTTTTTGGTCCATTCTTCATGTTTTGTTTAGGGTTTTTCATGTTTTGGGACCTCCATAAGCCACTTCATGTTATATCTCACTTTCGGTTCGTTTTCTTGCATGTTTTGTTAGCCTACCATGCTTAGGTTTTTGGCCATTTTACAGTTCTGAAAAGGTCCTTTTTTTGGTCCATTCTTCATGTTTTGTTTAGGGTTTTTCATGTTTTGGGACCTCCATAAGCCACTTCATGTTATATCTCACTTTCGGTTCGTTTTCTTGCATGTTTTGTTAGCCTACCATGCTTAGGTTTTTGGCCATTTTACAGTTCTGAAAAGGTCCTTTTTTTGGTCCATTCTTCATGTTTTGTTTAGGGTTTTTCATGTTTTGGGACCTCCATAAGCCACTTCATGTTATATCTCACTTTCGGTTCGTTTTCTTGCATGTTTTGTTAGCCTACCATGCTTAGGTTTTTGGCCATTTTACAGTTCTGAAAAGGTCCTTTTTTTGGTCCATTCTTCATGTTTTGTTTAGGGTTTTTCATGTTTTGGGACCTCCATAAGCCACTTCATGTTATATCTCACTTTCGGTTCGTTTTCTTGCATGTTTTGTTAGCCTACCATGCTTAGGTTTTTGGCCATTTTACAGTTCTGAAAAGGTCCTTTTTTTGGTCCATTCTTCATGTTTTGTTTAGGGTTTTTCATGTTTTGGGACCTCCATAAGCCACTTCATGTTATATCTCACTTTCGGTTCGTTTTCTTGCATGTTTTGTTAGCCTACCATGCTTAGGTTTTTGGCCATTTTACAGTTCTGAAAAGGTCCTTTTTTTGGTCCATTCTTCATGTTTTGTTTAGGGTTTTTCATGTTTTGGGACCTCCATAAGCCACTTCATGTTATATCTCACTTTCGGTTCGTTTTCTTGCATGTTTTGTTAGCCTACCATGCTTAGGTTTTTGGCCATTTTACAGTTCTGAAAAGGTCCTTTTTTTGGTCCATTCTTCATGTTTTGTTTAGGGTTTTTCATGTTTTGGGACCTCCATAAGCCACTTCATGTTATATCTCACTTTCGGTTCGTTTTCTTGCATGTTTTGTTAGCCTACCATGCTTAGGTTTTTGGCCATTTTACAGTTCTGAAAAGGTCCTTTTTTTGGTCCATTCTTCATGTTTTGTTTAGGGTTTTTCATGTTTTGGGACCTCCATAAGTCACTTCATGTTATATCTCACTTTCGGTTCGTTTTCTTGCATGTTTTGTTAGCCTACCATGCTTAGGTTTTTGGCCATTTTACAGTTCTGAAAAGGTCCTTGTTTTGGTCCATTCTTCATGTTTTGTTTAGGGTTTTTCATGTTTTGGGACCTCCATAAGCCACTTCATGTTATATCTCATTTTCGGTTCGTTTTCTTGCATGTTTTGTTAGCCTACCATGCTTAGGTTTTTGGCCATTTTACAGTTCTGAAAAGGTCCTTGTTTTGGTCCATTCTTCATGTTTTGTTTAGGGTTTTTCATGTTTTGGGACCTCCATAAGCCACTTCATGTTATATCTCATTTTCGGTTCGTTTTCTTGCATGTTTTGTTAGCCTACCATGCTTAGGTTTTTGGCCATTTTACAGTTCTGGAAAAGTTCTTATTTTGGTCCATTCTACATAGTTTATCAAGGGTCTTTGGCTGTTTGGTGATTATTTTGCATACTTCATGTTATGGCACCTTTTGAGCCTTGTTTTGCATCATATTTTTAGCATATTTGTATACTGATTTTGAGGCTGCCATATACTGTAAATGTTCATATTTTTGGTCCATCTTCAGTGTTGTAGAAGGAAATTTTCCAGTTTGGGTTTTGTTTATATCACTTGCTTCATTACCTCTTGAAAATACCGTATTCTTGCATGCTATTTTTCCCTACCTATATTTGCTGTTTGGCCATGTTTATAACTGTGAAAGTGCATCTTTTGGGACTGTCTAGCTTCTGTCTTTGCATTGCATGTCCATATTGTGCATGTTTGGCATGGCTATAGGCCATTTCGGGTGCTTAATGTTGCATTTCGGGACATTTCCTTGCATTTCATGTCATTTCGCTTCATTTCGGGACTGTTTTCCCCCATATTTTGTTGCTGAAATTCCATTAGCATACTTGCATATCATTTTTGCCATGTTTCTTATCGTTTTATCATTGCCTCGGTTTGCGTGCCCGTGTGCACGCATTTCGAGGCACCTCTTTTTTCTGCCATCGGCATCCTATGTGAGTGTGGCTGAGGCTCACTCATGTTGGTATAAGTCCATTTGTCATTTCCATGTCATTCCATTTCATTTCATCATTGCCTCGGTTTGCGTGCCCGTGTGCACGCATTTCGAGGCACCTCTTTTTTATCCGCCAGCATCCTATGTGAGTGTGGCTGAGGCTCACTCATGTTGGTATAAGTCCATTTGTCATTTCCATGTCATTCCATTTCATTTCATCATTGCCTCGGTTTGCGTGCCTGTGTGCACGCATTTCGAGGCACCTCTTTTTTATCCGCCGGCATCCTATGTGAGTGTGGCTGAGGTGCACGCATTTCGAGGCACCTCTTTTTTATCCGCCAGCATCCTATGTGAGTGTGGCTGAGGCTCACTCATGTTGGTATAAGTCCATTTGTCATTTTCATGTCATTCCATCACATTTCATCATCGCCTCGGTTTGCGTGCCCGTGTGCACGCATTTCGAGACACCTCTTTTTTATCCGACGGCATCCGATGTGAGTGTGGCTGAGGCTCACTCATGTTGGTATAAGCCCATTTGTCATTTTCATGTCATTCCATTCCATTTTATCATTGCCTCGGTTTGCGTGCCCGCGTGCATGCATTTCGAGGTACCTTTTTTTTATCCGCCGGCATCCGATGTGAGTGTGGCTGAGGCTCACTCATGTTGGTATAAGTCCATTTGTCATTTCCATGTCATTCCATTCCATTTTATCATTGCCTCGGTTTGCGTGCCCGTGTGCACGCATTTCGAGGCAACTCTTTTTTAACCGCCGGCATCCGATGTGATTGTGGCTGAGGCTCACTCATGTTGGTGTAAGTCCATTTGTCATTTTCATGTCATTTCATTGCATTTCATCATCGCCTCAGTTTGCGTGCCCGCGTGCACGCATTTCGAGACACATATCATCGCCTCGGTTTGCGTGCCCGCGTGCACACATTTCGAGACACATATCATCGCCTCAGTTTGCGTGTCCGCGTGCACGCATTTCGAGACACATATTATCGCCTCGGTTTGCGTGCTCGCGTGCACGCATTTCGAGACACATATCGTCGCCTCGGTTTACGTGCCCGCGTGTACGCACTTCGAGGCACCTCATTCACATTGTTGCTATCATCGCCTCGGTTTGCGTGCCTGTGTGCACGCACTTCGAGGCATCTCATTCGCATTGTTTCTACCATCGCCTCGGTTTGCGTGCCCGCGTGCATGCATTTCGAGACACATGTCATTTCCTCGGTTTGCGTGCCTGTGTGCACGCACTTCGAGGCACCTCATTTTCATAGCATTGTGCATACTAGGTTGTATCTTAGATTGCATTCTGTCATTTCCTCGGTTTGCGTGCCCGTGTGCACGCACTTCGAGGCACCTCATTTTCATAGCATTGTGCATACTAGGTTGTATCTTAGATTGCATTCTGTCATTTCCTCGGTTTGCGTGCCCGTGTGCACGCACTTCGAGGCACCTCATTTTCATAGCATTGTGCATACTAGGTTGTATCTTAGATTGCATTCTGTCATTTCCTCGGTTTGCGTGCCCGTGTGCACGCACTTCGAGGCACCTCATTTCCATAG
>NW_021026521.1:1502008-1519508 GCF_004153795.1 Camellia sinensis
TTGGAGATCCGTTGAGATTCCAAAATTTGGGGGTTTGCGTGGGGAACTCCATGTGTGGGGTTAGTGGCACAACAGTGTGTGGATTACTGAGTGTGGAGTTTATTGAGTTGTTTGGTCAGCTTGTTGGTATCGGGTTTTGGGTTGACATCGGTCACCTTGAGGTTAGTCTCGTTTGTTGAAGACTTTGTGTGTTGATTAAGGAAAACCAAAACTAATCATCCGATTGTGTCATTGAATATGACGGTTATAATAATACAGCAAATTTGTGTATTGAATGATCATTGTGAAATGATTGGATTTTTTTTTTTTTTTTATACATTATATATGTATTTTGTTTGGGGGGAGATAGGGGATGGACTCCGATGATACAACACCAAAATGTGTATCTGTTGAAAGATTGATATAGCTCATATGCTTATCTATTGTGAAGTGAAAACTGTTGTATATGAGTTACTATCTCATTTAATTGTTTGGCCAGGTTCTGAGCCAGGTGTTTATTATTAAATTGGTTAAGTAAAGGGAGGCGGGATGAAATTGCAAAACCATGAATTTCTTATGCCTTTTGTGTTGATAGTACTGTTGTTATTTTTATTAACTATCATTATAGAAATGTTATGTTCCGTGTTGGTTGTGGCATCACTGTGTGAGTGGTGGTTGTTGATAGTGTTATTTTGGAAAGAAATGGAAAACAAAACTTTTCCTAGTATTTGGGCCACCTAAGGGTGTTGTTGAAAAATGGATTTAATTCAAGGGTTTTGAGGATTTTCAAATGAATGATTTTTGGCAAATAATCGGTGGGTGATTGTGTTTTGGATAACACCGTGTTGGTGAAAAATGTATTCAAAGTTTTTGAGTTTTGCATGGAAAATGCAAAGTTTATTTCGAAATGTCAGCATTGAAAATTTAACTATCTTTGAGAAATGTCTCTTGAGCAAGAAAATGTTTTCTTATTATTTACTCAAAAGGTTTGCTTTGGTCGTGTTGTTGCATAGTGACTTAGCTTGAAGCGCTGGTCAGATGTGAGTAAACTGTTTCAGAAGGGTTGATTTTGTTGTGGCTTTTATGCCTACAGTGTTGTCATTTGGAACGTGTTCCCTCGGTTAGTCTCTTCCTTGGTAAGAGTGGGTTAAAGGTTTGTAGTGAGAGTACTTTCTTTCCTAGTACTCAGGGTTACTTGTATTCTAAGTTAAGCAAAATAATTCTCACCTACCTCTTTCTGACTGATGTTCTTCTATTTATATCTTTTCTTCCTTGGGCCTCAAGATTAGGTCCATTTCCAACTCTCTATTCAGCACATTTTGTAGTAGACCGCTCTTTACTCGGCCCCTTGCTTAATCGGCTATTTGGCCGAGTAAAGTTGGATTCGAGCTTGCGAGCCGATGCCGAGTGCGACGAATTTCGACTCTTCCAGGTTCGACTATCCGGAATCTCTACGACTCCCAATACTCGGCCCCCACAATATTAATGAAAACAAAACAAAATAATAAAAAAATGAAATAACTTCTGTTAAATGAAAAAATGTAATTGACAAAATAAATGACACTAATTTTATAATGACACTAATTTCAGTATTTTTATAGTAATTAGTGTTGACACCTAATTCATTTGTAATGAAAAAAATTATACTAATTGATATTATTATTAATTTTAGTATTAATTGATGGTAATTAAGCCATTAATTGACACCTAATTCATTCATAAGGAAAAAATGAAAAAAATTAAACTAATTGATACTATTATTAATTTTAGTATTAATTGATCGTAATTAAGCCATTAATTGACACCTAATTCATTTATAATGAAAAAATTAAACTAATTGATACTATTATTAATTTTAGTATTAATTGATGGTAATTAAGCCATTAATTGACACTAATTAATTTGTAATGAAAAAATGAAAAAATTTATACTAATTGATACTATTATTAATTTTAGTATTAATTGATGCTAATTATATTAACTTTTATTAATGAAATAATTTTTTTAAAATTAAAACTGAAAAAATGACAAAATCATTATTTTTATATCATATAAGGGCAAAATGGACAATTACACAGTAAAAATTTATTTTACAGTTTATTAACCAAACATTACCCTGCTGCTTAAATTCATAATCCCACAGTTGCACCAAACAGACTCACAGCTTATGTTCACAGTTATAAGTTATAATCTGTTAAGCTATAATCTATAGGCCCCGTTTGGTAGAGTTATGGGAAAGTGATTATAGATTATAACTTAACAGTTTATAACTTATAGCTGTGAACATAAGTTGATTTTTTACTTATAAATTAAGTTTCTCCTCCCCACTCAAAGAATAAGTTGATTTTTGACTTACAAAAAGTTATAAGTTGTATTGTTAAGCTGAACCAAACACATCAAAATAGTTTAAATTAAGCTAAAAGCTGAAATAAGCTTAAAATAAATCCTACCAAATACGGCCATAATCGCTTTTTCACAATTTTACCAAACGGGGCCGTTATATCCCATGTTACTTATGATTATGAGAAGAAAAATGTTAAAAACAGTTTTAAAGTCTATTAGTAGTGTTAAAAAATGTTTATAAAGTGTATTGAAATATGTAAAGAATGAATAAAAATATATAAAAATATTTTGAAATATGTAAAATATGTATTGAGATTATAAATATTTTGACAATATTTGATCCTTATTAACAATCCTTAGGGTTATCATTAGTAAGACCCTTTTGAAAAATATCAAAATCCTATCAAAAATTTACAATTTAATAATTAATTAGTTTAAATTTATTCTTAATCTTTCATTTTGTATCCCACATCTCTCTTGGGATTCAATAGTTCTCTATATGAGTGATATTATGTTTAGATAAATTATTAATGAGGACTCTAATTTTTTTTCATCAATTATCAAATTATACATTTTATAAGATTACTAATCCAATCTCAAATCAATGTCTTTCCAAACAAACATAGTCTTAACATTTTTTTAAGAGATTTGGACTATAATGCATACAACCTATTACTTTGGGTTTTAGATATAGTATAAAGGGGAAATTACCTCACAGTGGATCTTTAAAAAATTATTAAATATACATAAAAAAAATTAGTGAAACATCTCTCTCCAACTTGGATAATAGGAGAGGTTCAATATATTTTTTTTGTATTAGCTAAGGTCTCTCGATGAAATTTCTTTGTTGTAAAAATTGAAATTTCTTTGTGTCGGAGCAAAATTTCTCTGTGAAAATATTTAGGAACCTCAACTACTATGAAAATATAATATGTCATTTATTTTATAAAATTTTAATATCAAAGACCTTAAAATAAAATTTTCCTAAAATTTATTATTAATTTATAATTATTTTTTAAATTGTACACGTGAAATTTTTCTTAATATAAATTGCCGATCGAATTAGGGTGTCACCCCTCCGCTTTTTTATTATATATTATTATTATGATTGTGACCTTCCTCTTAATTGTACTTAAGGCAATCTTAAAAAGGAAAAAAACTATCCTACTTAAAGTTGATTTTGTTAATATTTACTTGCATTAAACCCAAAAAAAAAACAAACAAACTTGTTTTCACACTTGTAGCAGTAACCCAATTTCCAAAAACCTAGAAAAAAGCATTTCATTTCAAATTTTGTGGAAAAGTTCTCAAAATAAATAAATAAATAAATAAATAAAGATGAAAAAAATAGAAAAATTGTTCAAACTTCACAAAGGTGGTCAAAGCTCAAACGACAGAGACAAATGTTAGCTCTTTCAATTGTAAGCAAAAATGTTCACATACAGGCTGGAAGAGGATCCAAACCCAAATCCAACCCCACTATCATTATTATTATTTGCTGATGAATAATAGTAACAATTGGTCCTCTGAACAAGAATTATATATGAAATTTCTACACAAAAACCACATAGAGAAAAAGCTTGATAAAGCAAGCAAGGAAAGTAAGTAACCTTCCTTTTCTTTTCTTGCACCCTCTGCTAAGCATCTTTTTTTTTTCACTTTTATGCTGTTACTCACTCTCATTCTTTACCTTCTTGGTTGAAAATTGCCCTAGGTTTTCTTGTTTTGCTGTTTTCATCTCCCCTATTTTCCTTCACTTCTTCAGCTGAAAATGTGTTGATTCTTGATGGGTTTTGTCCATCTGCCATTGTTTGTTTAATCAGAAAGTTGAATTGCTTTCTTCTATTGAACTTTCATTTTCGTTTTCTCGGTTGGGTCTCTTCACATCCTCTGATTTGAGGTTCAGTTCTTTAAATTCAACTGAAAATCTGCTTTCTTGCTTGTCTGTTTTCTTTTCCTTATTAATGGTTTAACTATCTTCTTGTTTCTTGATTTTCTTTTTTCATTTTCGTACTTGGTTTCAGTAATTCTGTTCCAATTGGGTTTCTGATTCCATGGGAATTTGTCATGGAAAACCCACTGAAAACCCACAAAGAAAATCTGAAAACCCAATAATTCCCAGCGAGAACGAGCCGGGTTTGAATCCACAAGCTAGGAAATCATCAAATTTCCCCTTTTACAGCCCTAGTCCATTGCACAGTGCATTCAAGAACTCACCTGCCAATTCCAGTGTGAGTTCAACCCCTCTGCGCAAATTCAAGCTCCCATTTCCTCCGCCTTCGCCGGCAAAGCACATTCGGGCATTGCTTGCTCGAAGGCACGGTTCGGTTAAGCCAAATGAGGCCTCAATACCAGAAGGGAATGAGATTGAATTGGGGTTGGACAAGAATTTTGGGTTTTCAAAGCAGTTCATGATCTATTATGAGCTAGGTGAAGAGGTGGGGCGCGGGCATTTTGGTTATACTTGCTCTGCCAAGGCAAAGAAAGGGAGCTTAAAAGGACAGGATGTGGCAGTCAAGCTTATCCAGAAATCGAAGGTCTGAAACTACCCTGGAGATTTTCCAATTTGTTTATGAAATTAACCCAAATGCAAATCAGAAAAAGTAGTTGAATTCTTCTATTTTTCTAGTTAGTCTAGCAGGTTTAGCATGTATATGTTAGTTTCACTGCATTGATATGTTGTTACATTGGATAGCTTGATATACGTTTTTGGGTCCATTTCCTAAAAACTTGAGCTTTTGGAATAGTTGGTTATCTAACGTGGTATCAGAGTAGAAAAGTTTTGGGTTTAAGTCTCTCTTTGGTTTTTGGTTCCCATTTGGTTGTCTGCTTTCTGTTTGGTTTGGTTCTCTATTTGTCTCTCCATGTGCGAAACGGGGTAGCTGGGCCCATTTCTGAACAACTTAAGCTTTTAAGGTAATTGGTGATCTAACACCTTTTTTTTGGAAAGTGATGAGTGAGCATTGATCAAAATTTCAGAGTGATGCTATTTTGTGTATTTTATGACTCCTCTAGCTTGCAATATAGTTCACATTATTGTTTTGATCTTATATTCAAATTTGTTAGAGACTTCATTGCATTGATATGTTGTTAATTCTGTCCTTTCAGCTACTCATGTGTGGAATTTAATGTAACTATTTGTTTAATGCTAATAAAAGGGGCAATGTTTTTTCAGATGACTACAACAATAGCCATTGAGGATGTGCGAAGAGAAGTGAAAATATTACGGGCTCTAGTAGGGCATAAGAACCTAGTGCAATTCTATGATGCCTATGAGGATGACGACAATGTTTATGTAGTAATGGAGTAAGTGTAGACTACTTAAATTTCAGTAATACACGTTTACTTGTTATTTGTATAGCAATTTGACTTACATGACTGTAATAAATAGGCATTTACTTTCCCTTTTTGTTTTTGTCTACATGCGTCGTTGGATGCCACAATTGTACATACGGCTACTATGTACTTAAACTTGACTTTTAGGTGTTGCCATTAGAACCAATGGAATATGGGTATCAACTTTATTAACTCCAAAACCAGGGGAGAGAAAAGCATTATTAACTCGCCTGTTAGCTCACATAGAAATTGGTGTGATGTGGTCTAGTTTTCGTAAGAGTTAGCTTAAATACATTTTTCTGTAGAAACTGAGATGAACCATCCAAGTTGTACGGGTCCATGGTTGGAATTGTTAGGCTGTAAATGTTCGCTGAACCTTTTTTTTCTTCTCCTCTCTCTCTCTCTTTCTCTCTTAGGGGTTGATTCGTGGCTTGTACATTTTTTCTTGTTTATTTGTTATGTCCCAAGTAATAAGATATTTCCATTTTAGGACTCGCCGAACTTTTGAAGCTTACTTTGTATCATGTTTTGTGTTTTTCAGGTTATGCAAAGGAGGTGAATTATTGGATAGAATACTTTCTAGGTACTGTATTTTCATATTTTCTTCTTTCATGGCAGTCTTTGGCCTGTTCTGCAATCTTTTGGCCATATAAATTTCTGATTTATGTTCTCTAGAGGTGGAAAATACTCGGAAGAAGATGCAAAGGCTGTCATGGTACAGATTTTGAGTGTGGTTGCCTACTGTCATCTCCAAGGTGTAGTTCACCGTGACCTCAAGCCTGAGGTAATGAACTCGGACATTTTCATTATTTTCTTGGTAATTTGTAGAACTTGACGTGGAAAATATTACATCTTGTAGCAAGTTCCGGATAGTGTGTTCACACATAACCCTAGGGTATGATCGATCACTCCTAAAATGTGTTTAGGTTTTCTAAATTTCAGTTCCAGCCTTTTACATTGCTCTCTGTGTCGTGAAATTTCATGTAGTGTATTAAATCTGTCAATACATGAAAATGATTGGAAATGCTCTTATTGCCTGATTTATGATTTTCAAACAATATAAAGTAACTTGTTGATTAGACAATGAATAATTGCCATTAATCTTCGAAAATCGTTTCATTGCTGCTTTGCTCTTTGATCTTTATAAATCATTAATTTATTGGTTTAGATATATGTTAGATCGAATCCTTTCTACTGTGATTTTGCATCCTAAATTATCACTTTTTTTTTTTTTTTTTTCCTTGACTTCTTGAGTTTTTAAATATTGCTTCAGAATTTTCTCTTCATGTCCAAAGATGATAATTCCCCACTAAAGGCCATTGACTTCGGACTCTCTGATTATGTAAAGCCAGGTCAAATATCCAATCCATAATACTTATCGCTTTCTGACTATTAGAATAGGTGGCTTAGGATCTGACAGTTAGAGACTGGTGCAGATGAAAAGCTGAACGATATTGTAGGAAGTGCATATTACGTAGCTCCTGAAGTTCTGCACAGATCTTATGGAACCGAAGCGGACATGTGGAGTATAGGCGTAATTGCTTATATTCTTCTATGTGGAAGCCGACCATTTTGGGCCCGCTCAGAATCGGGCATCTTTCGAGCGGTCCTTAAAGCGGACCCGAGCTTTGATGAAGACCCTTGGCCTTCTTTGTCATCCGATGCAATAGACTTTGTAAAGAGATTGTTGAACAAGGATTACCGGAAGAGGCTAACCGCTGCCCAGGCTCTTAGTAAGTTAGCCTAAACATACACGTCATGTTAATTTCAATTTCATTTAGAATATATTTTGGAGTTATAATACTTGTGCTATGATTTTCATGTTTAGGTCATCCCTGGTTGGCGAATTATCCCGATGTCAAGATTCCGTTGGACATGATAATGTATAAGCTTGTAAAATCTTACATATGTTCGTCTCCTCTAAGAAAATCGGCTTTGGGGGTATGTTATTCTGCTTTGAGTAACTCCATATGTTTGCCGACTTCACTAGACAGTAATATACAAATTATTTCATGGTCATAAAAATATCTAGAATATGAATTATCCATTATTGCTCCAAACGAGATAATATCATGAGTGCTTGAATTAATATTTTTGTTTTGTTATTTTGTTCATTGTCTGTTTTCTCGTTTTTGCTATTTCTCATGTCTGGCCATAATTTTCTAAGTATAAGAGATCCGAATTTTCTAATTTCTTGAGAAAATAATTTTCTTTCTGCATTTTCCGAAGAAGCATGGATACTTCTAAAGAAAAGCCATGCTTTGTGTTAAAGATGTGACGAGGACCAATGTTTAGTGGTCACTTTTGGACCATATCTTTGTCACTTGAGAATTCTAGAACATTGCTGACACATGATGACAAGGAGATGAAGTATAGAAAGAAGGTATAACTATAAATAAAAAACAAATTAGAAGTCTATAAAATCTAGTAAATATTTTACCATAGCTAAAATAGAAGATACATGAAAGCTTTTATGTAAGTCATGTTGTTGGATGATAGATGTTACTAATTATGCATACATAAATGAATACACATTCTATTTGTGAATGATTTTATGATTTTGATGTATTTACTGTGTCATGTTTGTGATGTGTTGTTACAACCATTAAGTATATTGAAGAAAGTTTCATAACTGTGACAGGCCCTTGCTAAGACACTGGCAGTACCTGAGTTAGCTTATCTCCGGGAACAATTTACACTATTAGGGCCAAACAAGAGCGGGTTCATCTATATGCAAAACTATAAAACGGTTAGTTTTCCAAGTCCATTTTGTGCTTTGCTCTTTATTGTTATTATTATTATTATTATCATTTTTTCCCCCATTTTTACCATTTTTCAAGTGGTTCTAAATAATATTGAACTTAGCAGGCTGTGACAAAGAACTCCACTGACGCCATTAAGGATTCAAGGGTGATAGATTATGCAAATAATGTAACATCTCTCAATCCACTCTTTTTATTTATTTATTTATTTTTTTAGGTTTTAGGTTTACAGTAGATCAATAAGTCGTTAATCACATTGGTTTTCTCACAATAAAAGATGAGGTTAATGGTAGAATTTAAATTTATGTATTTTGTAGGTGAGTATGCTGCAATACAGAAAATTGAATTTTGAAGAGTTTTGTGCCGCATCCATCAGCGTGCTTCAGCTAGAAGCAATGGAAAGCTGGGAGCAACATTCACGTTGTGCCTATGAGCTTTTTGACAAGGATGGGAATAGACCTATTATGATAGAGGAACTAGCCTCGGTATGCTCTTTTTCTCCTCTCGTAGTGTTTTTGCAAACACACACAGACGTGTACAGAGTTTGCTAGTACATGTCATACATCTGTCTGTCATGACGGAAATCTTCGGCACAAAAATTATCACAATTAAAAAGATTTTCATTGTTTGATCATCCTACATTTTAAGCCAATTTGAGAAATGACTACATATATATTGCTCACATAGTTGTAATTTTTTTAAAATGATATTTTTTCTCTCCCTATGTCTCTCTGATCTGTCCCCAGTAGCATCACAGTTACTAGTATTTGGATCAAAATTCTGATGTCTCTAATTTATTTATTTTGCGGTTACCAGGAACTTGGACTTGGCCCATCAGTACCGGTTCATGTAGTTCTCCAAGACTGGATAAGACAGTCAGATGGGAAACTTAGCTTCCTCGGGTTTGTCAGACTACTGCACGGAGTTTCTTCTCGTGCATTCCAGAAAGCTTGAAAAAAGGCCCCCGCTATACAAATGCATATCCTGAAATCCTTCTTGTCCGAGAACTTTAATCTGTCAGTGGAGGACAAAATGCCAGCCAATTTGAGAGGTACCCGGAGCAAGAAAACAGTTGCTTTTTAACCGTGCAAAGGATCGCTGCAAGTAGAAAATATAGTTGAAGGAGCTGCATGAGTGGCAGCCATAACCATTCGCAGCATGTTCTCATGTCAGTATGTTCTGTTCAATCTTCTTCTTTTTTTCTTGTTTTTTAATAATTTATTTTAAATGTTTGGTGAAATTGAAATTTAGAGGATTGTACAGATGAGGGTTGATCACAAAAACTGTGTATCTATGGTTAAAGAATAGCATATATATATATAACTGGAGTTTTTGTGGTCTTGGGTTTGGAGTATTTCTTGTGGTCTTGGGTTTGGAGTATTTCTTGTTTGCCCACTGTACTTGGTTTCTCCATTAGTTCCTACTGTGATCTACCATTTTTGATTTATATCTTAAAACAACTACTTTCTCATTGTAATTGCTGCATGTTGTTGAATAGTCTGAAGTTTATACCTTTTTTCGGAAAATTAATGTGCCCAGCGTAACGCTGTGTTTGTTTGGGCAAAAACGGGTGCTAGTAGTTGTATTAATGATGGTGCTGGTGGTAGTAAGATTTTAGTCCAGAAATATTAGTGGGTGCTAGTAGTTGTTTTCGACCTTTCAAAAATGAAAAACGTTTTCTGTTGACTTTTGTTTTTTTTTAACCGAAAGTGAGAAAATGCAGGGAAAACAAGGGAGCAAGAGTTTTGTTACAATAGAGCTGCATTAATGTGAATTATGCAAGAATTGAATAATGTTTGCTTTTTGAAAGGAAAATTATTTTGTCTATGAATGGGTTTAGGTTAGCAAAATGCAAATACCCCAGGTCTAAGCTTAACTCCAGCAATATTGCAAATAAATTTTGTTTAGTTATCGTCCTAAAAACTAAATTTATTAGCAAATGGACTCAATAATGTTTTCGCATTTGAAGAGGCAAACAGATCAAGTAAATAATGTCCATCAACAAGCCAAAAAACATCCATCCCAGTAAGACAACCAGAAAAGGCCAGAGAAAAACAATTAAAGAGCAAAACATTCATGGGCATAGCATTACATATATAGTGCATGCAGGACTCTAATATTTCATTATTTGGTTTGGTCAAATTAAGCTTAGCCCTCGTTTGGCTAAGATTTTGGGACTAAAAAAGTACAAAAAGACAAAATAAGTTATATAAGTCAATAAGATAAAGAAATACTTTTTATTCATAATCATTACACTTTTTCTCTTACAAAAGTTTAAAAAGTCCAAAAACAAAAACCAAACGAGACTAAAAAAATCCAGCTAAAAAAGTTCAAGGCTAAAAAAGTTGACTATATTAACTAATGCCAAACAGCCCCTTAATGTGGAAGATATGGATCATTTGTCACATTTATTGAATCACCTAGTCTATTTTGGTTCAAGGTCACTTTCATTTGTAATTTATTTGGTTCAAGAATTTCAAGACAAAATGTTAATGTTGCCTCTTGTCACTTCTCACAGGGCCACCCCTTTCTTTCCTTCGTCTAACCGCTATCACTTATCACCTAATTTCTTTTAGGAACCAAACTAAAAAATAAAAAAATAAAATTAAAGATGAAAAATAACTCGCATTCTAGATGTAAAAGTTAAATTTACAGTAATAAAAAATACATCTAAGAACATAAATACACCAACCAAGATTTGAATTAAGATGTAATTAAATGCTAATTAGTGGTTGCAGGAACAAACTTACAAAATTACTCTTTCTTTTACAAAGGAAAAGTACAAATTTTTTGATTAGGAAAATGATGAGTTCAGAATACTTTTTTGAGTTAATTTCACTAAGGCTATCTTAGCCATTATCAAATATCATTTTATTTCTTCATTTTCATTTCTTTAACTATAAAAATATATTATTTTCATTCACTTTAGGTTGTCTCTAAAGAGGTGTATTTGCACAGTTTTTATAGTTAAAGAAGATTAATAGGGATGGGCTATAGATGAGGAGTAGAGTGATGATAGTCAGTGGAAAATGTTATACCATATTTATCTTATTATAAAAATAAGTAATTTTATCACAAAATTTTATAACATGAATAATAAAATGCATAATCTCATCATAAAGTAACATAATAAAAAAGTCGTAACTAAGTTACAAATTTTTGTAAAATCAATTAGAAAATTTTGAATATTTTTATTATGATAAGTTGTACAAGGTTATACATTTTATGAATGATGTTACAAAATTTTATGATAAAATTACAAGAAAGCCTATGGTGTGCCCTCTTTAGGAGTGCATACCATATACACCCTACCACAATTGAAGTAACTTTACCATATAATTTTGTAATATTAATCATAAAATGAGTAATATCGCCATAAATTAACGTAACAAAATGTACATAATGTTGTGATTGATATTACAAAAGTTTGTAATTTGACTACGACATTGTTATTAGACCAATTTGTAATAACATTACGCATATTGTGATTAATATTAAAAAAAATGATAGTAAAATTATATTAATTTGTGATAGGGGGTCTATAGGCTTTCCCTAAAATTACCTTTTTTAAAAAAAAATTTAATAATAACATTTCCCGTGGTTAATAGTTGAGTAGATCTCGCTGTGAATTAAATGAGTTTTTTTGATAAATTCACTTTTTAAGAGATTTATTCCATCTAACCCATATTCTTTTTGACTATTCCATTAGGTTCTATTTGAGATAAAAAAAACCAAAATACCATTTTCATCTACTTATGTTCCATTTAGTTCACATTATTTTCTTATGTTTCAATAAATCCTATGGATGACATAATTACCAAAATACCCCTAATATGAATGGTCACACCGTCAATGTGAATGTTCATATCGTCAATGTGTAGGGGCCCGGCCCATGTCGATCTTTGTGGGTGCCCGAAAAAATTCGAGTCGGGCCGGGACGGGCTTGGCCCGACATGTTGATATTCACATTAATAGGAGTGTAAAATTGGCCTGCGTCCCGTGGCGGCGCGAAACCCGCCCACGGTCCATGGACTGCCCGGGGCGGGTCCGGTTCGATCCGTTGACAATGTGAATATTCACATTGACGTGTTAACATTCATATTGATAAGAGTATAAAATTGACCCGCGGCCCGGGGCGGGCCCGGCCTGGCCCATTGACAATGTGAATATTCACATTGATATGTTAACATTCACATTGATAGGAGTGTAAAATTAGGTCGCGCCTTGTGGCTACCCGAAACCCTCCCACGGCTCGTGGGCGGCCCGTGGCGGGCCCGGCCCGGCCTGTTGACAATGTGAATATTCACATTGACATGTTAACATTCACATTGATAAGAATATAAAATTGGCCAGCGGCCCAAGACGAGCTCGACCTGACCCGTTGACAATGTGAATATTCACATTGACATGTTAACATTCACATTGATAAGAGTGTAAAATTGGCTCGCAGCCCGTAGGGGGCCCGAAGCCCAACCGCAGCCCGAGATGGGCTTGGCCTGACCCGTGACAATGTGAATATTCACATTGACATGTTAACATTAACATTGATAGGAGTGTAAAATTTGCCCGCTGCCCGAAGCTTGCCCGTGGCCCGGGGTAGGCCTGGCCCGGCCCGTTGACAATGTGAATATTCACATTGACATATTAACAAGCACATTGATAAGAACATAGAATTGGCCCGTGGCCCGTGGGCTGCCTGAAGCTCGCCCACGGCCCGGGGCAAGCTCGTTTGGGTTCGGGCCCGAGCATGTTTGAGACCTTAGGCTAGGGCCTAGGCCATCACTTTGAAGCCCGGCCCGACCCATCCGCCCGCTTAAGGCCCATTCAAGGCTCGGTCCGAGGCCCAGCCCGCGCCGAGGTGCAATGTCTTTTTTTGTGGAAAATAATAAAATTTTGGTAAAAAAAATTAAAAAGAATTAAAAAAAAATGGCCAGGCCCGCCCAAGCCCGACCTAAGCTCAAGGCTAGGCCCAGGCCCACCGGCCCGACCCGAGGCTCGATCTATCGACCAATCCAAAGCCCAAATGCCCTTGTGCCAGGGCTAGGGCCTGGGCCTAATTTTTTGGCCCGTGGGTCGGGCCGGATTTTTTCGGACACCCACGAGGCTCGATATGGGCCGGCCCGGGCCTCTACGTATTAATGATATGGGTATTTTGGTAATTATGTCTCTCATAGGATTTATTAAAACATAAGAAAATAATGTGGACTAAATAGAATATAAGTAGATTAAAATGGTATTTTGGTCTTCTTACCTCAAATAGGACTTAATGGAATAGTCAAAAAGAACGTAGGCTGCCCGAAGTCCGCCCGTGGCCCGGGAAAGGCTCGTTTGGGCCTGGGCTCGAGCCTAGTCCGAGACCTTAAGCTAGGGCCTGGGCCATCACTTTAAAGCCCCGCCCGGCCCATCGGCCCGGTTAAGGCCCATTCAAGGCTCGGTCCGAGGCCCAGCCTGTGCTGAGGCCTAGTGTCTTTTTTTATAATAAAATTTTGGTAAAAAAAATTAAAAAGAATTAAAAAAAAATAGACAGGCTCACCCAAGCCCGACCCAAGCCTGAGGCTAGGCCCAGGCCCATCGGCTCGACTCGAGGCTCGACCCACCGGCTCGGGCTTGGACCCAAACGAGCTTGCCCCAGGCCGTGGATAGGTTTCGGGCAGCCCACGGGCCGCGGGCTAATTCTACATTCCTATCAATGTGTATGTGTAACATGTCAATGTAAATATTTACATTGTCAACGGGTTGGGCCGGGCCTACCCCAGGCCGTGGGCAAGCTTCGAGCAGCGGGCAAATTTTACACTCCTATTAATGCTAATGTTAATATGTCAATGTGAATATTCATAATGTCACGGGTCGGGCCAAGCCCGCCTCGGGCTGCGGTCGGGCTTCGGGCCGCCTACGGGTTGCGGGCTAATTTTACACTTTTATCAATGTGAATGTTAACATGTCAATGTGAATATTCACATTGTCAACGGGCCGGGTCGGGCCAGCCCTAGGCCGCTGGCCAATTTTATACTCTTATCAATATGAATGTTAACATGTCAATGTGAATATTCACATTGTTAATTGGCCGGGCCGGGCCGGGCCCGCCCCAGGCCGTCCACGGGCCGTGGGCTGGTTTCGGACAGCCACGGGGCGCGGGCTAATTTTACACTCCTATCAATGTGAATGTTAACATGTCAATGTGAATATTCACATTGTTAACGGGCCGGGCCCTCCCCGGGTCGCGGGCGGGCTTTTGGCCGCCTATGGGCCGCGGGCCAATTTTATACTTTTATCAATGTGAATGTTAACATGTTAATGTGAATATTCACATTGTCAACGGGCTGGGCCCGCCCCGGCTCGCGAGCGGGTTTCGGGCCGCCCACGGGCCAATTTTATATTCCTATCAATGTGAATTTTAAAATATAACTGTTCACATCATAAAATTGCTAACCGTTCAAAAAATATTTATAAGGATATCAAAATTAAATATAAGGGCATAAGTGTCAAAGAAAATAGTGTAAATAAAAAAAAAGGACTTTATAGAATAAAACTATACATACATGGGACTAAATGAGTTCAAATTTTTTTTCATAAATTTCTTGAGTTAAAACACTTCTAAATGAGATTTATCAATAATTTACCGGTACATTAATCAACCCTGTTTTTGGGTCAAGTCTCATAACGGGTCGGGTCGGGATTGCTTATTTGTTTTAGCCTAGGGCCCAATCCAACTCCCAACTGGTTTTTATTTTTTCTTTTTTTCCACTTTTACACTTGACTCAGCAACAGACATCAATGGCGATCCACAAAGCCCCAAGGAGCAACAAAAAACCCAGATCCCCAGTCTTCATACTCACAATCTCCATCTCAGCAATTGCTCTCTTGTACCTTCTCTCTTCTCTGAATTCCACAAATGGGTTCTCTTTTTCCTCTGCCAAAACCCTCAAAAACTTGGTGGTTAAGACTCATCAGAGACCCTTCAATGCCTCCGAAAAGTACTTGTACTGGGGTAACAGAATCGACTGTCCCGGAAAGAACTGTGAGACCTGTGCTGGTTTGGGTCATCAGGAGTCCAGCCTCAGGTGCGCTCTTGAAGAAGCCATGTTTCTTCAGAGGTATGTGTATTTTTAAAGTTTCATTCTATGTGTATTGGGATTTTCTTTTTTCTTTTTCAGCTGAGGTATAAGCACTTCAATTGAATTGGGTTGTTGTCAATTGGGTCTTTTCTTTCTTCTTTGTTGTGACATCTTTTGGAAATTGAATTGATAGTTGGAAGTATTAAGGCTGTGTTTTGATCATTGATTTGGGTAGGGATTTGGAAAGGGAAATCAAATCCATGATACAAACACAGTGTTGAGAGTCAGTAATAGAGAATTTGGAAGCAATATATTTGTTGATATATAAGCTAAAAAAAATTCTCATTTCCATTTCCTTTTCCTTCTCTAAATCTCTATCCATTTCCATGATACAAACACAGCATTAAGAGTCAGTAACATAGATTTGTTGATAGGAGGGCATCTAGTGAGGTAATGGATTGTGTGATTTGGAGAGAAAAGAAAAGAAATTGATTTCTATTAATCACTTGTTTGAATTACACATGTTTTGTTGGTTCATCGAATTGGAAAGGGATTTGAGGGATTTGGAAATGGAAAGAGAAAAAATGTGTGAAAGGTGTGTGACATGTAATTATATTTCATTCACATTTCACCCACCTTTTCCATTTCCATAACCTTTACCAAATCCATGACCAAACACAACCTAAAGAGGACAAGAGAGAGATAGGGGGAAATGGAAAGAAATGAAGAGAAGAGGGGTTCTTTTAAAACTCACTTATTGAATCTCTCCAGAGAGAGAGAGAGAGAGAGAGAGAGAGAGAGAGAAAAGAAATGGAGTGCGTAATATCGTTGTATAATACCAAAATTGTCCATCGAAGTGCTAAAGAAATAAAAACATCAAATGTTATTTGACAATCTAACATGTAATAGTTTATTTTCTTTTCTTGTATGTAGTCTATACAATCAAGATAAAAGAAAATTCATTATCTTTTATTTTCTTCCTCTACAGCTTTACCAAACAAGGGATGAGAGAAAACACAATCTTTTATTTCCTCTTGTAACTTAACAAATCATTTCTTTTAAGTGATGTGCATTTTTAGTAAGATTGGCTTCTTTGGTTTGTTTCTTAATTTACTAGCATTGAAAGATGGCAGTAGTAAGTATGCTTGCTTTTAATAGCTGTAGTAAGTAAACTGATTTCAGTCTTGGCATAAAGATGCCTGTGAGACCCTGAAAGATTAGAAATTCATTATCGTTGGTCTTAATGATTATCATGGTCTTGGTAATAAGTGTTTTGACTTCACTACTCTATCTTGTTGCAGAACTTTTGTGATGCCTTCTAGGATGTGTATTAATCCAATACATAATAATAAAGGGCTTCTTCATCAGTCAGACAATGCAAATTCAGAGGAAAGGTAAGCTTCATTTGGCTTATATTGTAAAGAATGCTTGGTAGGTTACATCACAACGGGGAACAAAAGAAGAAAAAAAGAAGAAGACAATAGTTGAACACTGGCCGTTGTTTTGTTTTCAATGGAATTGTTTGCGTAACACTTGTAAATAATTTCCTTGCATTTCTTTTCCTTTTATTAAAAGCAACAACTTGAGGCTTATGGTTCAATGCATGGTGCAAACACTGACACAGGATTGGTGTCTTGCATGCATATTAGGCACTTCCTAGTTTGCTTATGAATAAAATAAACCAGGACATGTGTGCTGCACTCACAAAATAAAATAAAATGAAATAAAAATAGTTGCCTCTTTGCATTAGCAGTTGTAACTCTCTCGTGTTAAAAATTGAGTAGTATTTTCAGAGAAATAACTAGAGGTGTTGTCTAATGTATGCTGATATTTGTGTCATTTTATTTATTAGGTGGGCCGCTAGCTCCTGTGCCATGGACTCTTTGTATGATTTGGAGCTCATTTCCAACACTGTTCCTGTAGTTTTAGACAATTCTGAAACATGGCATCTGGCTCTATCAACAAGCTTGAAGTTGGGGAGTAGAGGGATGTCCCATGTACAAAAAATTACTCGTGTTAACCTCA
>NW_021026521.1:1522008-1564091 GCF_004153795.1 Camellia sinensis
GGACATGGACACGGCGGGGAACAAGGCGAATTTTTATTTTTGTATATTTTTATGTGTTATGTAGATTCATATTACATTCATTCTAAATCACAATTAACAAACACTAACATAGTAACATTAATTCAATAAATATAAGAGAGGCAAAAGATTCAACATCCAACATCCAACAAAGGCAGATTGTGTGTTATTGACAGAATTTGAACTAGACATTTTTCCTATTAATTAATATTAACATTAGAAGGATTAAAAAAAAAAAAGTTTACATACTGTATATATATATAAACCTATAATTCATTTTTTTTTAAAAACTACAGTTTTAGATATATAAACATATAATTACAAAAAAAAAAAAATCTTACATATATATAAATTTATATATAAAAGGATAAAGAAATAAAAATCAAAATAACTTATATATAAACGTATAAAGAAATAAAAATTAAAATAACTCTTACATATATATATATATATATATATATAAACGTATAAAAAAAATAAAAATAAAAATAAAAATCAGTGTTTACCTTCGAAGTCGAAAACAGACCACACAGAGAGAGGGCTTACCTTCGAAGTCGACTGGATCGGAGATCGAAGACGACTGGATCGACAGAAACAGAGACTGAGACGACTTGATCGAAGGTCTTCGATCGACTTCGGAGGGCTTTGATCTACTTCGCAGGGTTTCGACTGAGAGAGTGAGCTTCGATCGACTTCAGAGGGCTTCGACTGAGAGAGAGAGCTTCGATCGACTGAGAGAGAGAGGGCTTCGACTCAGAAGGTCTTCGCAGGTTCACTCTATTTCTTCACCCTCAGTTTTTACTTTTTAAATATTACACTTTGACCCCAAATACATATAACAAATTCAAAAAAGAGCCCCACCGTGTCCCATAGCGTGTCCAGATGTGGACATGCGTGTCCCCGCCGTGTCCTCTTTCAAAAAAAAAACCATTAAATTAAAGGGACACGCCATCCGGCGTGTCCCGTACATGTCCCCGGCGTGTCCACGTGTCGGATACTGCCACGGCACCAATTTTGGAGTGTCCATACTTCATAGCTCATGACTGAGTCCCTAGGCCCTGCACTTGGCTTAGGCAAGCTATAAAGTATTTCAGGGTTTAAGTCTGGAGTCAAGTGCAACCTTGGTAAGCGGCTGAGGTGAAGGTGAGATGAGTGAGCCAATGAGCAGGGGAGCTTCCGAGTTGAGGCCAAGTGGACAATGTAGAGTGGTGCCTAGGTGAGGCACCCAAGTGTGGGAACAATTGTGATGCCATTGTGAAGCCTCTAGGCAAGCAAACTAGCAAGGCAATGTTGTGAGACAAGGCTTGTGCTCAATGGTTGTGGGGTCCATCCCCTTAGTGATGCTGATTGCTGACATGACTTCCATATACCTACAGGATGTACATGCAGCTAACTTTCAGCTCTATGTAATTGTTGTGTTATTGTATGTAGGAGACAGATAAGTTGCTATACCACTTATCTTTCCGCATGATGGGGCTAGTTTGTATAATGTGTTTGATTTGCTTCCTCTAAGTTAGAATGTGATACAGTAGTTTCAAGAAGGTCTTCGCAGGTTCACTCTATTTCTTCACCCTCAGTTTTTACTTTTTAAATATTACATTTTGACCCCAAATACATATAACAAATTCAGAAAAGAGCCCCGCCGTGTCCCATAGCGTGTCCAGATGTGGACATGCGTGTCCCCGCCGTGTCCTCTTCCAAAAAAAAAACATTAAATTAAAGGGACACGCCATCCGGCGTGTCCCGTACGTGTCCCGGCGTGTCCCCGGCGTGTCCACGTGTCGGATACTGCCACGGCACCAATTTTGGAGTGTCCATGCTTCATAGCTCATGACAGAGTCCCTAGGCCCTGCACTTGGCTTAGGCAAACTATAAAGTATTTCAGGGATTAAGTCTGGAGTCAAGTGCAACCTTGGTAAGCGGCTGAGGTGAAGGTGAGATGAGTGAGCCAATGAGCAGGTGAGCTTCCGAGTTGAGGCCAAGTGGACAATGTAGAGTGGTGCCTAGGTGAGGCACCCAAGTGTGGGAACAATTGTGATGCCATTGTGAAGCCTCTAGGCAAGCAAACTAGCAAGGCAATGTTGTGAGACAAGGCTTGTGCTCAATGGTTGTGGGGTCCATCCCCTTAGTGATGCTGATTGCTGACATGACTTCCATATACCTACAGGATGTACATGCAGCTAACTTTCAGCTCTATGTAATTGTTGTGTTATTGTATGTAGGAGACAGATAAGTTGCTATACCACTTATCTTTCCGCATGATGGGGCTAGTTTGTATAATGTGTTTGATTTGCTTCCTCTAAGTTAGAATGTGATACAGTAGTTTCAAATGCACAATAGATCTTCTTTTCACTCTGTAGATGGTTATATATGGAAAACTAGCATTGACATCTAAATGTTTAATTTGCATTCAGAAACACTTTTCGTGAATTTTGGTGAATGCCCCACCTGTTCCTAACTCTTTATTTATCAGTTTTTTTATTCATTGTTTTTGTTGTCTTGGGAAATGGAAAGAATGGAATGTATAAGAGGAAAATGTTGTGGTTCAGATCTGAGGAATTTTACATTTTGGATCTGTCAGGGGATTTTAGATTACCAAGGTATTAATGGAAGTTTTATCTTTTCCTAATGTTGTATATACGAGTCTTATGTAGAATTCTGGTTTGCATGAGGGTTGATTATGGCATAGAAATAATATCTTGAAATTTTTTCTAGACTTGGGCTGGGACTGGGGACTTCCCAAAGTGACAAAATATATGCAATAATTTTTCTCTGCTATTCTAAATCACCCTTTGTCCTTGCTTCATTCTTGGCACAACGTTAATAATCCAAATCTGACCCACTGGTTGATCCTTGTGATTATGACAAAATTGCAGTCTTGTTATTTTTGTTATCAACATCTGATCCATGAACTAATAATGTCAGACCCACAGATTAAAGTGCTCCTTGGTGATTATGATGCTATTCATGTTCGTCGAGGCGATATATTAAAAACTAGGAAGGACAGATTGGGGGTTGATAGGAGTGTACATCCCCATGTTGACAGGGATACGCGGCCGGAGTTTATTCTCTGTAGAATCTCAAAATGGGTCCCACCAGGACGGACACTTTACATTGCTTCAAATGAGAGGACACCTGGTTTCTTTTCACCTCTCTCTGTCCGGTAATATAATCTTTTGTAGCTTTAGTTCTTTATTCTCTTAAACTGCTGAGTATTTGTTCTAGCAGGAACAGATACGAATTTTTTTTGAAAAATGTAGGACACAACACGTGGGGGATACGTGTAAAATATATAATTTTATATATTTATTCTAGGTCAAATATGTTTCTCGTCATATTCATCAACCTTAGGTTTGCTACTCTAATGAAAAAAATAAGAACTAGGACACTGGTTGTCTCCAGTGTGTCCGACATGTGTCAAGAAGAAATGTAGGGATGAAACGTGTCGGACACTTGTACGCGACCTCCGGAGAGGTGTCCGTGCTCTATAGGTCATGAGAATTCATTTGGTCACTTGTCCTTAGGAAAGCTTGAAATTTGTTAGTACTACTAAAACAAAAAAATTCTTAGATGTCTCATAATGGCAACTGAATGTTGAAACTTATGTATTTATGTTGAAATTCTGTGTTTTGAAGCATTGTATTGCTGTTGACAAATGTTTGCAGGTATAAATTGGCGTATTCATCGAATTATAGCAGTATCTTGGATCCACTGATTGAGAACAATTACCAACTGTTTATGATAGAAAGGCTTATCATGATGGGAGCCAAAACATTCATTAGAACATTCAAGGAAGATGATACCGATCTCAGCCTTACTGACGATCCAAAGAAAAATACCAAGACATGGCAAATTCCTGTTTATACCATGGATGGAGAAGGATGCTGATTGGTCTACCTTTGAATGCTTCAAATTTTTTGTATGATTCCATCCATCACCTTCCCATAGTGATTACTCAATTCTCTTGCCCCAATCGCAATTCTTCAACATAGTTGAGCGAGAACTGCTTTGTGAATCAAATTGTTGGGCTATGCATGGATGTGAAGATTGTGAGGTGATTGGTTTACACAGTGTAAATTGGCTGTCCAGATTACGATACAACATGTTTTGCGGTTTATATACTAACAATTCATACTGAAAATTTGAGCAGCCCAATTATTTTGATTAATCTTTTTGGTTACTTGTTTAAGGGAAATGCAGATGAACTCACCCAAAAAATAAAAATAAAAATGTTAATGCAGTTGTCATTTGTTTTGGAATTCATTGAATGTGTTATCAAGAATTGGTTTTTACTTTCATTGATCTGTTTTGGAATTTTTATTTATTTATACAGCATTCAGTACAGAAAATTTAGATTTTTACTAATTTTAACTTGTGGATCTTTCGGTTTTTAGTATTACTTGATGGAATAGTTGATTTTTGTGCATGTCAATCACTGAAACAAGTATTTTTTAACTTATTATTTTCTTTTTTGTAAAGTTGTGCTTTTCAAAACATGATGTTTTGAAAATAAGAGTCTGAGGCTCTATTTATTTCTCCGTAATTACACCCTGATAAATTTAAAGTCGTTTTTTATTTTTATTTTTAAATACTTGCAACAAATATATTTTAAAAACCTGTGAAATTGGTTTAAAAAATAAAAAAATAAAAAAATAAAAAACCCTTTGTGCAGTTACTACGTAAACATTGTTGTTCTGAAATTTTCTATCATGCAATTTATTATTATTATTATTTTAGTTTAACAAACACAAGATTATTAGAACAATTAATTATTAATGAGTAAAGTCAAATAATGAAATGGTTTTTTATTACTAAAATTCACTTTGTCACATAAAGTGATAAATTTTACTTATTAAACAATTTAATTGAAAAATATAATCTAATTACCATTAAATCGGTCCTAGCTATTGAAATTTGCATCCTATTTATCAACGGCAGTGCTACGTAGCTCGAAATCCCTCCCCCCGAATCCCCTGAACCAAAAACGACGCCGTTTTTGTTTTGTTTTGTTTTGTTTTTTTTTGCAGATCAGAAGCAGGAAGAAGAAGAAGGAGGGAGGGGGAGGAGGAGGAGGGACTAGAGAGGGCCCAACAAATGGGGCTGGAGGCGGAGGCCGGGGGCGGAGGCGGCAGAGGCAGGGGCTGGGATATTTTAAAAACCTGTGAAATTGGTTTAAAAAATAAAAAAATAAAAAACCCTTTGTGCAATTTGTTGTTCTGAAATTTTCTATCATACAATTTATTATTATTATTATTATTATTTTAGTTTAACAAACACAAAATTATTAGAACAATTAATTATTAATGAGTAAAGTCAAATAATGAAATGGTTTTTTATTACTAAAATCCACTTTGTCACATAAAGTGATAAATTTTACTTATTAAACAATTTAATTGAAAAATATAATCTAATTACCATTAAATCGATCCTAGCTATTGAAATTTGCATCCTATTTATCAACGGCAGTGCTACATAGCTCGAAATCCTTCCCCCTGAATCCCCTGAACCAAAAACGACGCCGTTTTTGTTTTGTTTTGTTTTGTTTTGTTTTGCAGATCAGAAGCAGGAAGAAGAAGAAGGAGGAGGAATGATGAGGGGGAGAAGGAGGAGGAGGGACTAGAGAGGGCTCAACAAATGGGGCTGGAGGCGGAGGCCGGGGGCGGAGGCGGCAGAGGCAAGGAGCTGCTGCTGCGACGATCAGACCTGCTCGACGATCGGCAGGTCGGCTGCGGCAAGGAAGGCCCTCTCCATTCCCTCTTCTCTTTCACTCTTCTCTTTCTCTCCTCCCGTTCCTGAGCTGATCGAAAATAGAAGAAAAAAAAGAAGAAGAAAAAAAAAAAGGCTAATGCCCAAAACGATTCGGGAGGGGGGTGAAAATTCTCGAGCTATCAAACATTATTCATTTATCAATTCATAAAATAATTTACGAACAAAAAAAATTATAAAAAAATTACAATATTTTTGAAATTATAAGATAATGATGAATATTTTGATTGAAATGTAAATTACAATTGCCCTAACAATAAAAACAGTCACGGATACACACAAACTCACCGATCGTGAGAGCTGGGGAGAGAGAGATCGCTTTCACTAGCCGGTAAACTGACCTTCATTCGCCGGAAAAATCAAAATTTCAGGTTCGGTTTTGATTTGATTTGATTTTCTATTTTCTATTTAATTTCTTTCATTGATTTGATTGCATACTAGTAGTTCCTAAATCGAACACAATATAGAGATTGGAGTAAAAATTTTGATTGAATGATCATGCTCTCCGTTTGGTTGCTCAGAAAATGTAGCTGAATACAGAAAATAAAATGTTGAATGTCAAAAATCGAAAGCAACAATCAACTGAACCTAAAACATAATGCTTAGAGTTTATGATTTCAGTGTTTCTTTTAATGGTTTTGTTTTGATAAAATTACAGATATATGTAAAATTTGAGTGGAATTTATAATAGGATTTCCTTTTGTTAAATGGATTGCAAAATCTTTGATTTCCAGATTCAGTTTTGATGTAAAATTTGATTCAGAATTGTACTATAATAGTGAGAAAAAGATTTATACTTGAAGTTTTGACAGGAAAAGATAATCTAGGGTTTCGGTTAGAACTGTATTGACTGTGATATGCCGCATCTGGTACGTGAGAACTTATATATTGGCAACATTAGTGACGCTGCAGAGGTTCTTCAGAATGGTAGTGAGGAAATCACTCATATACTATCAATCCTTAGTTCTGCATCAATATCATTTTTCTCGGAATGGCGTAGTGGTCTATCGATCCCTACTGAAGAGATTTGCAAGGTCTATGCTGGGGACTCAGAGCTTGAGGATGTTTCGGGTGGCAGTTCAAAGAGTTCCTTGTCACCAGAAAAGCTTCTGTACTCGTTGGAGTATGCAGGCAACGATTTGAAATTGGTGAGGATGGCTGTACCGCTGAGAGATACTGAGAATGAGAATTTGTTGGATTATTTGGACGTGTGTTTGAATTTCATCGATAAGAGTCGAAAAGAGGGGTCTGTGTTGGTGCATTGCTTTGCTGGTGTATCAAGAAGGTACATTTATGTATTAATTCATTTGTAGATTTTGGTTGTTTTTTGTTGAGGCATGTTGCAAATTTACAATTGATGCTTCTTTTTATATGGAAAATTTCGTCTCTTTGTCGTTAATGATTGGGCATGCATTATTTTGAATGCATTGCCCAGCATAATTTGCTCTATAATAGTAGGGTTTTGTTAATGAGTGCCCTTAGGGCACTTGATAAGAAGGTTGAAATGCTTGTACATAATGCATGGGAGTGCGTGCAACATGTAATGTACAATCAATTTAAACATTGTTAGCCAATACCCTTAGGGCACTCGTTAACCAAACCCATAATAGTATTATGTTCACAGCACAGGAGAAGCCCCTGAAAATCTTATTCCCAAAATTCAGTTCAATCAATTCCTAACCAATCCTAAACCTTGTTACACCACATTTTAATTTGACTAACCTTGTTTGATTTCCCTAAACCCTGGTTCTACATCAATGCATTGGTGCTATATTTTACGTGCACAAAATTATAGCTTTCTCATATTCAGAGGCACTTCGACATCCTAGTCACATATATTCTTCCGTGAGTAAGTGCTTCCAAGGTCCATAGAAACCTCTTTTCTCTCATGTCAGTCTTCTGATGAATGTCAATATACTATTGAAGGCATATATTCTAATAGCTTTAGTTTTCTGTTTTATCAAGTTCTAACATTCTACGCCCTTGTCTGTGTGTATTCATTGCAGTGCAGCTATCATTACTGCGTATCTGATGAGAACTGAACAACTATCTCAAGAAGGTTTGAAGAAATTAGTATTGTGGTTCTATATGTTAGTGTTTGCTTGTGGGCTTCCATTTTTTGGCATTTTGAAAATCTGAATGGTGGTGATGAGATTGATAATAACCTCATATTTGTTTTATCATTTGCACATCATTGCAGATGCACTTGAATCTTTACAGAAAAGCTGTGAATTTGTTTGCCCCAATGATGGTTTTTTGGAACAGGTGATGCAAAGCAATTTTTCTTGAAATTCTGTTTTATAAGCAGTGTTGCAAAAAGTGCTTCTAAGTTTTCCCTTTCAATGTGTTTAGCTTATCATGGACTCTAGATATTTTCTTCTTTCCCTTGCAGCTAAAAATGTTCGAAGAAATGGGTTTCAAGGTTGACCACGCTTGCCCTATATACAAACGCTTCCGTTTGAAAGTATTAGGTCTGAATCTTATTTACTTGTCGTTTATATTCTTTTTACGTTTTTTATATTTGATTTTTGAGGGTTACTTTTGTAGATATATTTGCTTTGCTTTGTTTCTCCATCTGAAGATTTTTGTGGGTAAACTGTTAAGTTTTGCTTATTGGGGTGACTTGCCACGTCAACTAAAGCATTTTATTCACCTTGTATATTATAAATTTATGTTCACATTTGTAGATAAGTGAATGTTGCGCAGTCAAACCAAGAAAGAGAGAGAAAAAAGGAAAATGTCTACTTGTACATGTTTAATTAATGTTATATGAACATTTATAATTAGAAGCAAAAGTATATTCTGTTATTGGGCTTTCCATTTTCTGAAAAGATGTTGCGCCCCATGATGATAGGCGATTCTTACAATTGTGGAGAAAGAATAGACACTTCTAAATTTGGGGCTGATCCTGGCTTGCCAACAGAAGAGGCCTCCTCCGATGTAGGTACATCTGGGAATAGCATAAGAGTTTCTACTGCTGCATATCGTTGCAAGAAATGCCGGAGAGTTGTTACATTGCAAGAGAATATTGTGGATCATGTTCCAGGAGAGGGGGAGACATCCTTTGGCTGGCATAAGAGGAAAGGCGGCAATCCTTTCAACAAGTGTGATGAGATTGAGTGCTCATCCATCTTTGTTGAACCTCTACGTTGGATGACGACAGGTACAAAACATCAGCCCACTCCCTTCTATTTTGTCTAGAATTTCTGATATCTAGGCATATTGCTGAATAAAGGTGTAGAAATGGATAAACAAGCTATGAAAAGTGGCCAAAGCTTGGGGTCTTTGGGCCCACATTTGATTTTGATGGGTACTTCCAATCAAATAGTTTTGTCGGTTTTTCAATTTAGTGTTAGTGAGGGATTCACAAGATGCTTTAAGAGTCTTATGAAAATCTGTAGAATTCCACGTCGGGAGTAAATGACAAAGATGGTGCAGATGTTCAAAAATGTCTCCCCTCTTAACCTTTTATTTCAAAACGTGTAGTGTCGGTCATTTATTTCGAAATACTAAAAATATATATATAAATTTTATTTAAATATAATATTTCAGTTGGTATCGGTTTAAAATTTTTCAAAACTGAAAAGCAGACTGACCTTATGAAAACACACCAAAAACCAAAATTTTGGTCTCGGACTGTTGGTTTGGTTCCATCTTTGTATTTTATTTTATTTATTTTTTACATCCCTCAAGTTTATGGTTTAATTGGTAATAAGATCATCATTCCTTTGATACTACTTTCAAAAGTCCAAGCCTAGTTGTCTTTCTTTCATTATCAAGGCTATTCATATTTGCTCCAATGAGTCCCATTTTAGATCATCCACTGCAGCATGAAGCCCCTATCTTTTTATTTGTATTTTTTGTGTCGTCACTGTACTATAAATTGCATGCACATGATTTGAAATTTTAGTTTTTGATTCTTGTTACCCCCTTGGCACCAGTTGAAGAAGGTGCATTGGAGGGCAAGCTTTTATGTGTACATTGTGAAGCTCGCTTGGGTTACTTCAACTGGTCAGGCATCCAATGCAGTTGTGGTAGCTGGATCACCCCAGCCTTTCAGCTCCATAAAAGCCGAGTTGACATTAGCACTGTCTGATATTTTTCAACACAGAAGAGGTATGTGTCTATCGCCTTGCTTGAAGATAGAAGATGGTAAAGAGGGGGCTTATATGTACCCCGACATCTACCTAGTAATAATTTTAAATTGTGGTACCAACATCTACCTAGTAATAATTTTAAATTGTGGTACCAATACTATGAGAGCACAGTTTTTGAGTCGAGGGTTGGATGTTTGAGAACTAGTTTATGTTTGCTTGCATTTTGTATGATGTCTTTGACGATCATCAGCTGGGTAGTGATGTTGTAAGTGCGTGGCCTTCTGTGTGGCTTAAGTCATATGATTTTTGTATTTCCACATTCAGGTTTATATGCTTCAGCACTTTGGATTCATTTTTGTCATCCCGGTTCTCTATATGGTATATAGAGTATTTCTTATCATTATAGTTATAAAGCATCACTGGGAGTGGCAGAACAAGAAAATTTAGTCAATAGGGGCGACCATTTACCATAACATTAGATTTTTTTTTGTTTTTTATTTTTTGTTATCAACAATGATAAAATGATATAAACTATGTAAGTTGATAATAAACACAAAAATATAATTATTCATTATTAAAGTTAGAGAAAACTAAGGCAATTTGTTGTCTATATGTATGTGTATAAGGTTATATATATTATATATATGTATATATATGTTTATAAAATGGGGTCATCAAAGCAATTTAAGTATTTGAGGGGGAAATGGAGGGGTTCAGTTGAAAAAAGCAAAAGAGGGGGCAATTTGAAATTCTTTCTTTATTATGGGTAAAAATAAGAATATTTAAATTTTGAGGAGGGGCAGCTGCTGCAGCCACTGATTTCACTGGAGAAGCTATGTAATTCTAATAGAATAGACAGAGAGTAAAATCATACTTTGTTCTATCAAAAATGTTAGGAACATACAAAACGAAAGAAGAAGAAAATCACAAACACTCACATGATATAACACATTTATAATATTTAGGTTCATGGATTAATACCACTACACTTATTCTAAAGACATTCACCATATTAATATGAACATTGTTAAACATAGCTACTCTTTATATGCAAAATATTTTGCTGAAATAAAATAGCAGATAGGGTGGTGACCTAACAACATCAGTGTTGGGACGGGGACGAAGTAAGAATATTGTAAGAATATTTACTAGGGCATTGACAGTCTGTGTAAGAGTGAGGAGGATAAAACCAGCTGCAATAGCGGCAACAGTAACCCATATATTTTTGAAGTAATCACGCTTCAATGAAGCTACTCTTCTCTTCCACCATCTCTTGCAATGAGCGTTCACTTTGCTGCACATTTCAGCATAGTAGAACTGATCCGTGATCATTCTTTCTTGTCATCATTGAGCCAATTGTCAAGAATGTCATGGTGACGAAGTTGGTACACATCTTCTTCGGAGTTGATAAGTAGATCCATGAAGTACGTATAATTGGAGAAATATTTGGTTCGTCATCTGAGGAATGTTGCTCATAGGCAATGATGTTATGGAAGAATGTTTCTGTCCAATCATCGACGTTAAACTTTGGTATTTTAAAATGACCATGTTCAAAGTAGATATCGAACATGCTGAGGTTGAGCTCATCATCATCCTCTTCAGCCCCAAACTTGACACCAGAGTCCTGAAGCCCAATCACACACGGTATTTTATAGCAAGTTCTCTGATTATAAATGAACTTAGAGTTGTTGTTTTGGCAGTCATCAGACTCATCATCTCCAGAGGGGGGAACAAAAACATTATGCACCAAGTCAAGAAAATGCTTGCTTTTAGAAAGAGGCATATTTTCAAAATTAATTCTGTGAATGTCACTCTCTCTTGGTAGCGTGCAAGCAACAGAATGAATAGCCAGCTCCGTTAGTGTGGGGCTAGGATGATTCTGCTTTGGATTTTGGGTCATGGACATAGTCATGCTGTAGCTCATGTCAAAAAATTCAGTTATAACAAACAATGGAAGTTGATTTTCAAGTAGCATCAAATCATTGCAAATTTGTCTTCTCATCCATGTTACTTTGACAATAGGGTCATCATCACCCACATCTTGTGAATGTCTTCGTCGTTGATGATGATACTAACATCAAATGCAATCGCACCAAAAAGAAACTCGATAACAAAGCAAGCATCATATAGCATCATTTTCATGAATTAATCACTGTTGAGGTGGTCAAGTGGGTTTGCATAATACTTGCAAGTGCTGTTTTCTAACTTCTTCATACAATCCAAGTAAAGCTCTACACTTTGATTGTTGTTACGTTGGAGCAATTCCAAATAACGCTCTTTATGTTTTTCCATAGCAAGTAATTTGGGTTGACAATGGTGGTAAGGCCCTATAAAAACTAGCAAAGATGTGTATGCCTTTTCATTTGCATGACGCAGTCCTACATGTACTTTGAAGATACAAGGTGGTTCATAGGACAAAGGTTCTCTTTCTTCAATGTTGATGGTGGTATGTTTTATACAAATGTTTCAAAGTGGGATGGAACAACATACCACCATCAACATTGAAGAAAGAGAATCTTTGTCCTATGAACCACCTTGTATCTTCAGAGTGCATGTAGGACTGCGTCATGCAAATGAAAAGGCATACACATCTTTGCTAGTTTTTATAGGGCCTTACCACCATTGTCAACCCAAATTACTTGCTATGGAAAAACATAAAGAGCGTTATTTGGAATTGCTCCAACGTAACAACAATCAAAGTGTAGAGCTTTACTTGGATTGTATGAAGAAGTTAGAAAACAGCACTTGCAAGTATTATGCAAACCCACTTGACCACCTCAACAGTGATTAATTCATGAAAATGATGCTATATGATGCTTGCTTTGTTATCGAGTTTCTTTTTGGTGCGATTGCATTTGATGTTAGTATCATCATCAACGACGAAGACGAGTAATGCTAGAGACCCCAAATATTCTACCAAAAATTTTACCAAATGTCTCACATGGGTGTGGGACCCACACAATGTGGGTCCCATGTGGGTCCCACACCCATGTGAGACATTTGGTAGAACTTTTGGTAGAATTTTTGGGGCCTCTAGCATTTTTGTATTTATTAATGAGAAGCAAAAAACATGTCCAGAAAAATTATTAGGTACTTTCGGAATTCAAACTCTTTTATCAATCATCATTCATTATGCTCTCTTATGTTTCTCATTCACTCAACACAAAATCGTGATATCTTGCTTTTTCTACCAAGCATAATATCATGAAATATTACGTGGTCGTCCTCCTAAAATACCCAATAATCACCCCCATTTCTATTATTATAATTGTAAAAATATCATTATCGTGTTATTTTGTACGAGTGTTTGGCATAAAAATTATGAGGTTGAACATACTTATTTTATAATCATTAGATATGTAATATAACTATTATAATATGAAATGGAGAGGATTAAGATCTAAAATTATGTATTTTAGTATTTTCTTTTATATAAATATTATTATTGATCACATAAAAAGATAATAAATTATAGAAATGTTATGCTACTATTTTGTATTATCATCTACGTATCACTGGAATATTTTAACAGAATTTTTATTTGTTTTCTTGATCAGAATGGACGAGAGATTGTTTTAGTTGTTTGTTCAGAATGGACGACGATAACAAACATTATATGTCCATCATAGGATTTTTTGTGTATATCATTTGTAAGAAGAAAAAAAAATTAAGTTAGTTCAATAGTTGTAATATATTTAATTTATTACTTCTTTCAGTAAAAGTTGAATGATCTATTAAAAAAAAAAAAAACCTGTCACTTATTTTTTTTAGACAAATATAATAAATTAAATAAATTACAATTATTAAATCAACTTACGTTTTTTGTCCATAACATTTTCTTGACTTGGTGCATAATGTTTGTTTTCAAGAAAATGCCTATTTTTATGCAATAAATGGACAAGAGATTGTTCTAGTTGTTTTGGCGTCTGCGTGTTCAGAATCACAACATATATACACAATATTTTTATGTTTAGTTGTATGCTTCCTTAATACAATGCATAAATCTTAAAATTCCATTGTGTAAATATTTGGTAGTCTTGTAATAACTCTTTACTAATTAAATTGAGACCCTTGGGCTTTGTTTGTTCGATCGTAAAATATTTTTTTTTAGGATGAATTACACTAACAGTCCCTGTAATTTGAGACTTGTGTCATTTTAATCCCTAACTTATTAATTGTGATATATTTGACACTGAATTTTAAATTGCGTTCCAAATAAAGACAATTGAAGACATTATTCCTCCATTTCAAGGGCAAAGTTGTCAATTTGATAAAATATAAAATAGTTTGACAAAAATAAATTTCAAAAACTTATTTTTAAATTTTAAAAAATTATTTCTACTCACCAAAAATAAAATTTTATAAAAATGATAATTTTTTATAATTTATTTTTTTTACTAAATTAATTTTTAGGATGTATTTGGATGATAATCGTGTAATGGGTGATTGTTTTTGTTGGTATTTTTAAATGGTTATCATATATTAGCTGGTTGTGTTTGTTGTTAACAGATATTTGTAGATGGTTATTATGTAATGGATTGTTATTAGGCTTTTAATGTATAATTGATATGTTTAATATATGAAATATTTTTAATTTTGAATTTTTTGATTTAATGGATTGGTTTAATAATGACATTGGCCCTGTTTGGTAGAGCTGTGGGAAAGTGATTATAGCTTATACTTATAGCTGTGAATATAAGCTGATTTTTGACTTATAAATCCCCCACTCAAAGAATAAATTGATTTTTGACTTACAAAAAGCTATAAGCTGTACTGTTAAGCTGAACCAAACACATTAAAATAGCTTAAATTAAGTTAAAAGCTGAAATAAGTTAGAAATAAGCCCTACCAAACAGGGCCATTAAAGTTGTTGCGATGTTTGACTTTTGAAAAAATAAAAACTAATTTAACGAAAATAAATATCAAAAAAATTTATTTAAAAAAATTATTTCTACCCTTCCAAAAGTTAAATTATATAAAAATAATGTGTTTTTAATTTTTTTCATCAATTTAATTTTTAGTTTCTTAGAAAAAAAAAATTGAAAATAGATTTTGAAAATCAAACCAAATAGAATTTTATGACCAAAAAAATTCTAACATTATTCATTAAAAAAAAAAAACCATTATATTTCAAACAGCATATAAGTTAACTAATTCAAAATAAGTTGTATGATGACTTTGCCCTTCAAATAGAGCAACAATGTCTTCAACTGTCCTTATTTGAAACGAAAAGTTAAATGTATCATAATTAAAAATGACCAAAGTGACACAAATTTTAAACTATAAAAATTGTTAGTATAATTCATCTTTTTTTTAAAAATATTTTTCAGTGTTTGGTAGCACAAAAGCTCAGTAAAATAATTTTTAAGTAAATCGTTTTACAGTAGGACTGTTTTGGTTAGAAAGATTTGAAAAAAAATTTAATAAGAAAAAAGAAAAAGAGCAATGATGCATCTCTTTAATTTTTGAGCTGAGCTCTAATGATATGACAGAGAATAAAAAAAATAAAAATAAATAAAATCAAGGTCAAAATATCACATCACAGTGGAGTCCACTCCCATTAGAACTTCTTTATTAGAGCTTTCAATCTTTTTTCAAAGAAAAAAGTAAGTAAAATATGTTTTGCCTAAAGTATTTTACCTAATTTTAGAAAAAAGTAGGCCTAATTTTACTTAATTTTAGAAAAAAGTATTTTACCTAATTTTACATATATATATATATATATATATATATATATATTTTTTAAAATCCTTCTCAAAATCCCAAAACTAAACACAGTCTTAAGGCCTTGTTTGGGAACAAACTAATTTAGTAACTTTTTAGTTATTTGGCTAAAATATGAGTTAAAAAAAATTAATATGTTTGGGATGATTTTTTGGCTTTTTACGAAAAGATATGCAAAAAGTAGGAAGAAAATAGAATCTTTGAATTTTTGGTATGAATTGTTGGTTTTTTGACTTTTTTAGTAATTTTTTTACTTTTTAACTAAACTGGTCTGTTGCCAAACGAGGACTAAGTCAAATTTTTTGAAAACGTGTAATGACATGAATCGTAATCTAGGGGTAAGCAGCGGATATACCGATCCGTCAAAACCGATCGAACCGAACCGATCCGCCGCATTTTGGACGGATGCGTAATGACAAGTGGACGATTGTGGATTGATTTTCTCAAATCTGCCAATTTGGCGGACGGATGGAAGATTTGAGATTCCTTTGGCCGCAACCGAACCGCCAAACCGCGAGCACCCCTAATAATTAATAAAACTTTATGTTTTCAATTTGTTTAAATATTTTGCTTGTGCTTTCAATTGAAAAAGAGTTTAAATATTCTGTTGAAAAAAAATTTTCAACTTGAATATATTTTTTGAATTGAAAAAAATAAACGTATTATTTATCTATATTTTTTGGTTTTTAAATTTAATTCTAAAAATAATAAATAGAAAATATGATATATGCTGGTTGGTTTTTGTTTTCAAAAACATATATAGATGTAACAATGCAGAGACATACAATCTCTACTATTGTTCTGTTCATGGTTTTGGTGGTTTGAATTGTTATTATATTTTAAGAACCACAGATTGTAATACTTTATGTGGATGAATCATGCTGTGATTTTAATATGTGGATGAATCATGCAGTAATTGTGATATTCTAAAGTTTCAAACTTTCTTTTTTTGGATGAGACATACAGTGATTGTAATAATTTTTTAAGTCATTGACTGTAATACTTTCTTTTTTTCTTTTTTTTTGAGAAAGTACACAAGTTGAATTATGTTAAAAATTTATAAAATCTTAAACCGCCAAACCGATTCGCATCCATCCGCCAAACTGTCAATCCGCTCAATCCACATCAGCCGAATTGGCGAACAGATGCGGATTGATTGATTTTCTTCAATCCGCCAGTCTGACAGATGGATGACAGATTGAAAGTTCTAAAACCGCAATCAACTTGCGCCCACCCCTACCCTAATCTACTGGTTCAGCTGCTCTACACGTTTGCCATGTTGATCATTTGTACTTTTTTTTGGGACTTCAGCCAAACATTGCAAAATGAACCCAAGGGCAACAACAATGAAAAAGAATTTTGTTGTTTTTTTTAAAACCAAACTACATATAATATTTTTCAGTTCCAAAACTTGGGAATTAGCTGCTGGGTTGCTAGTCGTGTACATGGATTAGCCGATCTGTTTGTTTGGAAAGTCATTTTTTTAGTGATTTTTAAAATATGAGGTAAAAAAATTTGAAGTGTTTGTTTGTTTGTTTTTGTTTAATTTTTAAAAAAGAACATGCAAAAGGTAAAAGAGAATGAGACTGAATATTTTATTTTTTTTAGAGGAAATTTCATTTTGCCCTTCAAATTATATTTCAATGGTCAATTTAACCCTAAAATTTTTATAATTTTAATTTTACATCTAAACTATTCAATTTTGGATCAATTTTGCCTCTGCTGTCAGCTGCCGTCTTTATTTGAAATTTCATTTTATCCCTCAAACTATTCCCAAAATATCAATTAGACCCCAAACAATGTGAAGTTTGGGGGTCTATTTGATATTTTGAAATAGTTTGGGGGTCAAAATAAAATTTCAAATAAAATTTCGGTGTTATGTCAGCAACTTCTGTTTGATTATAAATGGTAGCTAGCGGCATGAATAAAATTGATCTAAAACAATTTAGGTGTAAAATTGAAATTATAAAAAGGACGAGGGTTACATTGATTATGGAAGTATAGTTTTGGGGATAATAATTCTAATATGTAACAGAACTAGAAAGTAAAATCATAGATCATTCAAACAGAAATCTTAGGCACATATAAACCGAAAGCAGAAGAAATCTCAAACACTCACATGATAACACATTGAATATTTAAGTTCATGAGTTAATAAAGTACACTTATTCTGAAAATACATCCACTCTCACTCACATTAATACAAACATAGAAACTGTCTCATATGCAGATGCATAATAGTTTGTTGAAATAAAATAGTGGATGACAGGGTGGTGGCCTAAGCAAACAACATCAGATCAATGTTGGGACGGGGGCGAAATAATAATCATAATTAGGGCAATGACAGTCTGTGTGAGAGTGAGGAGGAGGAGAAAAGCAGCTGCCATAGTGGCAACAGTAACCCATATATTTTTGAAGTAATCACGCTTCAATGAAGCTTTTGCTCTGTTCCCCCATCTCTTGCAATAAGCGTTCACTTCGCTGCACATTTCAGCATAGTAGAACTGATTCACAATCATTCTTCCGTGACCCAGTTTGTTGAACATAAGTGCCACCTCTTCGTCATCACCCAGCCAGTTGTCAAGAACATCATGGCGACGAAGTTGTTTCACATCTTCTCTGGAGTTGATAAGTAGATCCATGAAGTATGTATAATCGGTGAAATATTGTGGTTCATCATCTGAGGAATGTTGCTCATAGGCAATGATGTTACGGAAGAATGTTTCTGTCCAATCATCGACGTTAAACTTTGGTATTTTAAAATGACCATCTTTGAAGCGGATATCGAACATGTTGAGGTTGAGCTTATCATCATCATCATCCTCCACAGCCTCGAACTTGATACCAGCGTCCTGAAGCTCTATCACAGACGGCATCTTAAAGCAAATTCTCTGATTCTTGCCTTGGCATTGATTTGACTTTTCTCTGGAGGAGGGGGGGTGGGGATGATAAACATTATGCAACAAGTCAAGAAAATGCTTGCTTTCAGAGACAGATTTATCTTCAAAATTGAATCTGGAAAAGTCTGACGTTTTTGGTATGATGCAACAGAAAGGATTCTCAGCCAGCTTCTTGAAGATGGAGGTTGGAGGATTTTGGGTCTCGGTCACGAGGGAAAAAAATTTAAATATAACAAAGAATGGAAGTTGGTTTTCAAGCCGCATCAAGTCACAGCAAATATGTGCTCTCATCCATGATGTGTTGAAAATGGGGTCGTAATCATGACCCATATCTTGTGATTGTTGTCCTTGTTGACTTTGACGATCAGACTGAGGCACAAGATCAAGAAACTCAACAATAAAGCAAGCATCATATAGCATCATCTTCACGAACTTGTCACTGTTGAGGTCATCATCGATAGGGTCTGCATAGTACTTGCGAGCTATTTTTGCTGGCTCTTTCATGGAATCCAAGTAATACTTTTGTGTCTGATTGGTACGTCGAAGGACTAATTTAAAATAACGCCCTTTATGTTTTTCCATAGCTAGTAGTTTGGGATGACCGTGGTGGTAAGGCCCTATGGAAACTAGCCTAGGTGTGTATGCCTCTTTATTTACATTACGCAGTTCTTCATGCACTCTGAAGATACAAGGTGAAGGTGGTTCATACCTCTTGTGTCCGGATGCTATACAGCGATTCTCAGACGACTTGAGCACCAGACGCGGCGTTACATCAGTTTTACTTTCTTCAATGCGGTCGTTATGCTGTTCCATCGCTGCTCAACACCAAACACCACTTGTTATCTGTTTATATAAACTAACATCTAAAACATGCAAAATGAGTCTTATTTATGTTCATTAACTAGAATTTTTACTTTAAAAAAAAAAATATATATATATATTTGTTATTTAGAATTGTAAAATTATCAATACTAGCTATTACATAATTTTGTATAAATTACGTGATTTTAGTATTTTTTTTTTATGAAGGGAATTTTATAACACACTCTTTTATGTTCCAATTACGACTTTTGTGATATTTGATTATGATTTATTATAGCGTTAGTTATGTTTTAATTATAATTTATTGTGATGTTAATTATGTCATTATTATTCAAAAGATGTTTGATTATCACATATATGGTGTTTGATTATGACTATTATGACTCTTTTTTTTTAAGTTGTATTTATTTTTTTTTTAATTATTACATTTATGATAATTTTTTTTTTTTTGATAACTCAGGTATCTCCAATGCACTGATTTTAAGGGAAGCCAGGACTAATCCTGATAATTACGATAATTATTAGGATTACAAATATGAATTATGATAATTATGACATTTATGATAATTAACATTACAAATATCATAATTTTCATATGATACACACCTTTAAGTAGAATAAGTTAACCATTTGTGTTACAATTTGAGGGAGTGTACCATATAACATGATCCTTAACTAATACGCTTTTTTTTTTGTCAATAGAGAAATGATAGCGGTTCCAAAGATAAGATCGAGAGAACTATCAAATAATGTTACGCATCATGAAATAAATATTATAAATTTTTTTATGAAATTAATCCAAGGTGATTGCATAACATACAATAAAAAAACTACATACTTATTCAAGAGTGGAGAATCTTCGGCAGCGTGTGATAGAGTTTTAGAATTATGATTTGAGAATAGAGTTGTATTTTGAGTTTGTGAGTTTTGAAATTATGATTTGAATGTGAAAAATTTGTTTGGTTGTAAGTTTTGAAAAGAGTTTTGAATTGAGTTTGAAATTTTTGATGTGATATATGATATTTGATTTAAAAACTTATAACGCATAACCAAACACACAATCCAAAATTCTATTCAAAGTTAAATAAAAAATTTTAAAAAAATAAAAAAATTTCAAAAATATTTTTTATTTAAAATATAAAAATAACAGGTGCCAAAAAAAAATCGGCCGGACGCTCGAAGGGACATCTTGGAGGATGATCGGGTAGATATGTTTTCAAAAGTGGGTGTTAAATTAATTTTTGAAAATTCTAACCAAACACAGCACTTTAAACCAAGGTGTGGAATTATGTTTCTAAAACTTTATCAAACACAGCCTTTTTTTTTTAATCAACAAAAAAAAAAATTATTGAAAATTTTTCATGATATTTCTTTTATGATACTCAGCATTATTGTTACCGAATTACCATTTAGAAAATTTGTTTGGTGAATGAGTTTTGAATTGAGTGGGAAATTTTTGATTTAACATATGATATCTGATATAAAAACTTACAACTCACAACCAAGCACACAACTCAAAAATCTATTAAAAGCTCATAATTTTTTTTTTAAAATTTCAAAAATATTGTTTTATTAAAAATATTAAAAATAAATAAAAAATTGCACTGTTCATAATTTTTTTTTTAAAATTTCAAAAATATTGTTTTATTAAAAATATTAAAAATAAATAAAAAATTGCACTGTTTAGGTCAACTGATCGGATGACTGGTCGGATGTCTAGGGGGACGACCGGTAGGCCAAATTTCAAATTTTAAAAACCCACTTGGAACGAGTTTTCAAAAGGAGGGGTGGAATTAATTTTCCAAAACTCAAACCAAATATCATACTAGAATGTAGGGATAGAACTATGATTACAAAACCCGTATTTTCATATGATTTTCTCTTTTGGAGGGGGATTTTTAAAAAAATTGAAAATAATATTTTTTTAGTATTTATTTTTATCTGAGTTATTTCTAATAATTATTCAAAAAAAAAATCAGAAAGTATAAAAATATGGAAAAAATTATACAAATAGTCCCTGTACTTTACACAATGTATCAATTTGGTCAATGTAGTTTCAATTTGCTCGATTTTGCCCCTTAATTTAATGGATTGTGTTATTTTAGTCCAATAAATAACGGTTGTTAAGTTAATTTAACGGAAAGTTAAACAATGTGTTAATTTGGTCCTTGTATTTTTCACAACGTGTTAATTTAGTACCTGTCAAAATCGAGAAAATTGAAACTACAAGGACCAAATTGACATATTATTTGACCTTCCGTTAAATTAATTTAACAACCGTTATTTATTGGACTAAAATGACACAATCCGTTAAATTAAGGGGCAAAATCGAACAAATTGAAACTGCAAAGACCAAATTGATACATCGTATAAACTACAGGAACTATTTGCATAATTTATCCAAAAATATGAAAGATTACTCACTCTGACTCATCCTCTAAAACCACTTTCAAAGGGGGTTTATCTTTCAAATATAGAGAAAGTATCAATATGGAAGATAAACATTATTCATTTTCTTATTATAAATTGCAAGTATACTCTTTGAGATTTGTCTAAAATATGAATTGTTTATTGTAATTTTAAAAATTACATCTTATTTTTTAAAATTTTTAATTTCATAACAAATGATTCCTTTTATTAACCTATATTTTTCTTTTTTTTTTTTAAAATCATTTTTCAAATTCATAAACCTCCGCTACTCAATCAGTCTAAACCCCAGTCTCTAAACATTCTCTTATGACACTTTAGGCCGTGATTATATATGTTCCAAAAAAATCAAAAAAAAAAAAAAAAACACACTGGGCCAAAGTCTAAGTTCCAATGCCTAGAACTAAAAATACCAAAATTTATGAAGTACAGGTACGAGTACGAGTACAAGTACTGGTACTGGTACGGGTACGATATAGGTACGTTGATACGGTAAAGTCTAAAAAAAATAAGATACGGGTATGCCTTGGTACGCTTTTAAAAAATATTTATTTTTAATTTAGAGTAATACAAAAATTAATTGAATGGTTTAATTTGTTAAGATCCAACCTATAATTAACATTTAATGTCAAAAATAAAAATATAAATCAAAATTAAATGTCAATATATTAAATAACTTACAAATCATAGTTTAATTTTAAAATCATGCTAAGCATAAAACTAAAAATAAAAAAAGAAGTCTAGTAAAATGAGTTTTATCTCTGTAATAGAAAAAAATATTGTTTCAATTGAGGTATGATACGGTTTGGACATATACTAGGTACGTCTGGATACACTAAAAATTAAGAAAAAAAAAATTAAATATATATTTTGTGCACCCAATACGGATATAAAAGTACCATATGAAATATCATATGTTAAGTCTTCAATACAGAATACGACATACTTCATAAGAGTAAGCGCAAGGGTTGCTAGTCATGTTACATGGATTGACTGATCTTTTTTTTTTTTTTTTTTTTGAACGATTGGCTGATCTAAGCTAGCAGCTAAATATGCTCCTATCCTAGGTTGCTCTACTCATTTATATAATCTGACTCTTCAGATTATATCATATCATACCGGCAACGTTGACACAATTGTAGAGAGAGAGAGAGAGAGAGAGAGTTCATACCTTGTAGAGCTCACAACCAAAAGGGTTCAGAGGAGCTAGAGGACTTGGGGCGTTTGGCTTTCTGGATTCTCGGCGTAGACAAGCTCTGTGTTGCTCTTTATATATCCTCTGTGTTCTTCCTCGACAACCCCCTTCTTTGTTTATGGATTTAATTTTAAAAAATTTAATTTTAATTTAGCTCACATGACAAGTAAGGCCAAGTTTGGCATGTCTTAAAAAAGACAAAAAGTCAAAAAGTCACTATCCTATTTAAGTCACATCATCTTATTTAAGTCACATCACCTCTCTAACACATTACTTCAAACCCAACCCAAACCCAACTCATATTTCATAAAAAGTCAAAAAGTGCACTTATTTAGATCATCCCAAACAACCCTTAAATTAGGAGGAGACTGAAAAAGTCAACGATAGATAAATCAATACAATAAAGATCCGGACTCCCTTTTTTTCTCATTCCCTTGACCCCCTCTCTCTCTCTCTGATTGGAGGTTTTTTTTTTTGGGCAAATTACAAACACCCCCCTCGAGGTTTGATAAAAATACAGATTCTCTCATGAGGTTTGAGGAATTACATTCCGCCCCATGAGATTTATATTTCCATAACAAATTGTCCCCTGAGGTTTTTATTTTCATAAAGATTCCCCCCAATTTTCCCTAATTTGTTATGAAAATTTGACAATTAGGGGGCAATTTATAATTTTTCAAACCTCAGGGGGGAATTTGTATTTTTATCAAACCTCAAGGGGGGTGTTTGTAATTTGCCCTTTTTTTTTTTCAATCACCACCCGCCACGTGTGTGTAGGGTGGTGATTGGAGGGGGTCTCTATCAATACTGAAATCAATAATACAATCAAACAACTCTCTCTCTCTCTAATATGAGTAAAAATTTAATATTAAAATAAATGTAATAAATAATTGTTTACTATTCATGAGTGAAATCAACAACTTAAAAAGTTGTGAAGTTAAAGATAACTAGTAATACAATAAATATAAATAACAAAATGCTACCTACCTTAATTTTTTTACTAAATTTTGGTGGGATTTATTTTCACGTGAGTGTTTGATAAAAAATTTATGTGAAATGACTCTATGCCTTATAAGGGTAGCCATCGGTCCGTTGGTCTGCCCAACTTACCTAGTCCAACCCGATATTTTTATGGTTTGGGATAATTATTTTACCCATAAGGCTGGACTGAGCTAAGATTTTGTATCCCTAATATGGGGAATGGCTCATCTCTATATAGGGTGGCCATCAACCCGTTGGCCCGCCCAACCCACCTAGTCCAACCTAATATTTTCACAGTTTGGAATAATTATTTTAGGGAGAATTACTTGATAATGAAGCAAAAAAAATTACAAAAATATATAGAGTGCAAGTGAGTCTATGGTGGGGTGCAAGTGTAACGTTGTGGGGGTGCAAGTGTAACGTGCACCCCTCAATGTTTGTGTATTTTCTTTTTCTGTGTCAAACTGTTAAGTAATTCTCCCATTATCTTACCTATAAGGCCGAGCTGAGCTAAGATTTTGTACTCATTTGATATTCAGGCTGAGTTCGGGATAAAGAGTTCTATTCCAGCCCAATCCAACAAACCCATTTATAAAATAAAGTAGAAAAAATGGAAAGACAAAAAAAGTATATATTCTTTTAGGACTTAAATTAAAATATTTGTTAAAAATCACATCAGCTTGTTTGGTTTCACTTTTTAGAATTCTCTTTTTAGAAAATTATTATTTTTTTTATTTTTCATGTTTTTTTTTCACTGATTTTTTTAATATTTTAAACAAAAAAATTTTAATTTTTAGATACGCCTAACATAAATACATTTAAAAAGTATAATATATGTGAAAAAAAATCTTTACAAAATTTACTAAATACCAAAAATATAAAAAAAATGAAAATTTAGTACATTTTTGTATTCTTGTGTATTTATTGATTTTTTTAAAAATATTTTACTTTTTAGATACATCTAAAGTACATCTAATAAAGTTTTAAAAAAAATTGCTTAAAATTTTAAAAATATTCACTAAAATAAAAATAAAAAAAACTCAATTTTCAGAAAATTGAAACCAAATACAGCAATATTTATTTTACTATTGAATTTTGTTAACATTCTAAATCAGGGCATTTATTCATAAATCTCTCTTCACCTATGTGTATTGCACTTAGTCTAAATTATTTTCTTATATTCTAATAAGTCCTATGAGTGACATAGTTGCTAAAATATTCCTAATAATAATAGGGTGAAGTGCGTATTAATGTTCACATGTTCATGATATGAACATTCACACTGTCAAATATTAATATTCATATCACCAAATTGCTAAGGGTTCAAAAAATATTTATAAAAGTAAAATTGACCATAAAACACCTTAAATATGAGAATTATGATTTGGTTCGCAATTTTTAGTTTTAGCCAAAAAATTACTATAAGTTGTCTTATCACTTTTTACTTTTCTGCACGTCTTTTCGTAAAAATTTAAAAATTACTAAAATAGCTTATTTTCAAACGAGGCCTAAATATTCAGATAATAGGATTTATTGGAATATAAGAATATATTATGGATTAATTGAGATACAAGTACTTGAAAATGATTTCCTAATAAATTCTCCAAGTAAATTCAAATAAAAAATAAAAAATTAATAACTCATCTATTTAGTTAAATCGGCGTATTTGGGATTTGAAATTTTTTTAAGGCCATGTTTGGGATGGCTAGATTAGGCTCAATGTTGACTCGGGTCAGATTGGACTTGGGATGTTCTTGCTATATAGTGCAAGTTCGGCCCGAGATTTGTCCATCCTATCACTATTACCATTGGGGGATTCTATTTGCATCTAAAAAATCATTTAATCAGCCCAGTTTTTCAGTACACCCTATTAAATTATTTAAAGTTATAATTTACTCGCAATACACCTTAGGTTTTTTCATAAATTATCCTTCAAGATACACTCATATAATAAACCAATCAAAAACTTCTTTGATTATTATCCATAGATAAAGCGAATCAAACATTACTGAATCAACCTATCACAAATTAAATGCACCAATTATTTCTTAAATCTGCGAATAGAATGATCAAATTCAATATGCCCGTTTGGATGTGTGTTCATTCTGTTTTTTGTGTTTATTTATGCTGTATTTGGTTAGAAGATTTGGAAAAAGACTTGTAAAGTGAAAGGAAAAAGGTAGGTGAAATATGAATAAAATATATTTACATTTCACCTAGGTTCACACACATTTTCTATTTTCTTTTCTAAATTCCTTCTAAAATCTCGCAACCAAATATAATGTTAGCGAAAAATACATTAAAGTTGTTTGGAGTACTATTTCCAAAACTAGTTTAGGAATAACTTCCTGTAACAATCCGATTTTAAGAAAAAAAATATACATAGTTTCTAGATTTTCAAACGTTGTTTTTCCACAAATATGAAGGATTTTTGAAAATTTGTTTTCACAGAAATTTTAGTCCATATTAATAATGATATTGATGATAATGGTGAGTTTTAATAAAGTAGATTGGAGTTTTAGAGTGTGAGAGAAGATAAAAAGAAAATAATTAAAATTTGGGAAAGAAGATGAAGGAGTTTAATATAAACAATAAGTATAAGTGATTAGAATGTACCAATGAAAAAAAAAATTAGGATTTAATATATATTGTCCTTATTAGTAAATTTATATTAGAATATAGGAACTAAAATTTTAAAATTTTAATTAGGCGTACTGAGTTATTAATTGGGTGCAAATAGAATCACCCATTACCATTATCCTTGATACTCTTCCATATTATATTTTATGATTCTACGCCCTTGTCCGTGTGTTTTCATTGCAGTGCAGCTATCATTACTGCGTATCTGATGAGAACTGAACTACTATCTAAAGAAGGTTTGAGGAAATTCGTACTGTGGTTCTATGTATTGGTATTTGCTTGTGGGCTTCCGTTTTTTGGCATTTTGAAAATCTGAATGGTGGTGATGAGATTGATGATAACCTCATATTTGTTTTATCATTTGCACATCATTGCAGATGCACTTGAATCTTTACAGAAAAGCTGTGAATTTGTTTGCCCCAATGATGGTTTTTTGGAACAGGTGATGCAAAGCAATTTTTCATGAAATTCTGTTTTATAAGCAGTGTTGCAAAAAGTGCTTCTAAGTTTTCCCTTTCAATGTGTTTAGCTTATCATGGACTCTAGATATTTTCTTCTTTCCCTTGCAGCTAAAAATGTTCGAAGGAATGGGTTTCAAGGTTGATCACGCTAGCCCTATATACAAACGCTTCCGTTTGAAAGTATTAGGTCTGAATCTTATTTACTTGTCGTTTCTATTCTTTTTATGTTTTTTATATTTGATTTTTGACTGTTACTTTTGTAGATATATTTGCTTTGCTTTGTTTCTCCTTCTAAAGATTTTTGTAGGTAAACTATGTTTTAAGTATTGATCATTGGTGACTTGCCACATCAACTAAAGCATTTTATTCACCTTGTATATTATAAATTTATGTGCACACTTGTAGATAAGTGAATGTTGCGCAGTCAAACCAAGAAAGAGAGAAAGAAAAATGGAAAATGTCTACTTGTACATATTTAATTAATGTTATATGAACATTTATAATGAGAAGCAAAAGTATATTCTGTTATTGGGCTTTCCATTTTCTGAAAAGATGTTGTGCCCCATGATGACAGGCGATTCTTACAATCGTGGAGAAAGAATAGACACTTCTAAATTTGGGGCTGATCCTGGCTTGCCAGCAGAAGAGGCCTCCTCCGACGTAGGTACATCTGGGAATAGCGGAAGAGTTTCTACTGCTGCATATCGTTGCAAGAAATGCCGGAGAGTTGTTGCATTGCAAGAGAATATTGTGGATCATGTTCCAGGAGAGGGGGAGACATCCTTTGGGTGGCATAAGAGGAAAGGCGGCAACCCTTTCAACAAGTGTGATGAGATTGAGTGCTCATCCATCTTTGTTGAACCTCTTCGTTGGATGACAACAGGTACAAAACATCAGCCCACTCCCTTCTATTTTGTCTAGAATTTCTGATATCTAGGCATATTGCTGAATAAAGGTGTAGAAATGGATAAACAAGCTATGAAAAGTGGCCAAAGCTTGGAGTCTTGGGCCCACATTTGATTTTGATGGGTACTTCCAATCAAATAGTTTTGTTGGTTTTTCAATTTAGTGTTAATGAGGGATTCACAAGATGCGTTAAGGGTTTTATGAAAATCTATAGAATTCCACATTGGGAATAAATGACAAAGATGGTGCGGATGTTCAAATATGTCTCCCCTCCTAACCTTTTATTACAAAACGTGTAGTATTGGTCATTTATTTCGAAATACTAAATATATATATATAAATATTATTTAAATATAATATTTCAGTTGGTATCGGTTTAAAAATTTTCAAAACTGAAAAGCAGACTGACCTTATGAAAAACACACCAAAAACCAAAATTTTGGTCTCGGACTGTCGGGTGGGTTCCATCTTTGTATTTTATTTTATTTATTTTTTACATCCCTGAAGTTTATGGTTTAATTGGTGAATAGATAATCATTCCTTTGATACTACTTTCAAATGTCCAAGCCTAGTTGTCTTTCTTTCATTATCAAGGCTATTCATATTTGCTCCAATGAGCCCCATTTTAGATCATCCACTGCAGCATGAAGCCCCTATCCTTTTATTTGTATTTTTTGTGTCGTCTCTGTACTATAAATTGCATGCACATGATTTGAAATTTTAGTTTTTGATTCTTGCTACCCCCTTGGCACCAGTTGAAGAAGGTGTATTGGAGGGCAAGCTTTTATGTGTACATTGCGAAGCTCGCTTGGGTTACTTCAACTGGTCAGGCATCCAATGTAGTTGTGGTAGCTGGATCACCCCAGCCTTTCAGCTCCATAAAAGCCGAGTTGACATTAGCACTGTCTGATATTTTTCAACACAGAAGAGCTGTGTGTCTATTGCCTTGCTTGAAGATAGAAGATGGGAAGGAGGGGGCTTATATGTACCCCAACATCTACCTAGTAATAATTTTAAATTGTGGTACCAATAATATGAGAGCACAGTTTTTGAGTCAATGGTTGGATGTTTGAGAACTAGTTTATGTTTGCTTGCATTTTGTATGATGTCTTTGACAATCATCAGCTGGGTAGTGATGTTGTAAGTGCGTGGCCTTCTGTTCATAGTATGTGGCTTAAGTCATGATTTTTGTATTTCCATATTCAGATTTATATGCTTCAGCACTTTGGATTCATTTTTGTCATCCCGGTTCTCTATATGGTATAGAGTATTTCTTATCATTATAGTTATAAAGCATCACTAGCAGTGGCAGAACAAGAAAATTTAGTCAAAAGGGGCAACCATTTACCATAACATTAGATTTTTTTTGTTTTTTATTTTTTGTAATCAACAATGATAAAATGATATAAACTATATAAGTTGATAATAAACACAAAAATATAATTATTTAACAGCTCCGCCAGTCCCAAACCTGGGCTAAAGAGGAGGGTTGTGTGTTAGGTAGCCTCTCCAACACGTAAAAAAGCCACTTGGATCCCTTATGACAATAAATCTTACTTTGAATCGTTTAAATGTTAGGTCGTTCCCCTCAAGTGACACGTTGCGCCTGCTTTCAAGTGTTTCGAAAAGTGAGTAAGGGGCGTCGCATTGACGCTTGGGTGTTGTGAAAAATGGGTAAAGGTTCCCACATTTTTCTAGACGAGCGTGGGTAAAGAAGCTGGTCCAAGACTATACGTTTAGGGCGTGTTTGATTGGGGGGATTGGGGGGGGACTATCCACTATTTGGATTACAATTCAAATAGTGTTCCTTATCCGCCGTTTGATTTTTTTTTAGTTCGCCGGACATGGAGTTCGGCCGGACTCCATGTCCCCCATATGGGGGACTATTGTGTCCTGGGGGGGTGGGACAGAATGTGGGGGACTATCCACTGTTGGGATTAGATGCGAAAATGACTATTTTGACCCTCTACTATTTAATTATGTATTATATTTAATAAAATTCAATAAAATTTAAAGGTCTTAATTATGTATTATATTTATGGATTTTGTGTTGGCTTCTGACCTGGTGGTAGCCAATACTATGTATAAGAAGATGGATGAGTATTTGATAACCTTTAAGAGTGCGTCACTTATGAGCCAAATAGATTATTTCTTAGTGAGAAAAGTGGACTGCCTAAAATGCAATGATTGTAAGGTGATTTCTGGAGAAAGCCTGACCTCTCAAACATAGGATTTTGGTATTAGATTTATGTTTTAGAGGGCAATACCAAGCTAGGAAAGATGGTGGGCGTCGTAGGACGAGATAGTGGGACCTAAAAGGGGATAAATTATAAATATTTAAGAATAGAATAGATAAAGAAGGTACTTGGGACTTTGAAGATGATGCTAACACTATGTGAAATTTGTTGGCCAATTGTATGAGGAGAATCTCAAGGGAAGTGCTTGGAGAGTCGAAAGGAACGAGATCCAGCTCTAGGGAAACTTGGTGGTGGAGGGAAGAGGTTCAAGCGGTAGTTAAGGCAAAAAAAAAGTGCTTTAAAAAGTGGCAGAAGGATAGAACTGAGGAAAACCCTAAAAGTTATAGATTGGCCAATAAGGAGGTCAAGAAAGTAGTGAGAAAGGCTAAGTTGAAAGCTTATGATGACCTATACACTAGACTAGATAGTAAGGAGGGAGAGAAAAGGGTATACAAACTTGCTAAGATATGGGAGGGGAAAACAAGAGATTTTAATTAAGTTAAGTGCATCAAGAGTGAGGATTCTAAGGTATTGATGAAGGATGAAGAGATTAAGGAAAGATGGAAGAAATATTTTAAAAAACTATTAAATGAGGAACATGGAAGTACGGTAATAGGGGAAGAAATGACCAGTAATACGATAAATCAAGACTATAGGTTCTATCGCAGGATTAGGAACTTTGAAGTGGAGATTGTACTTAAGAAGATGAAATCAAATATGGCTTTCTGACCAGATGATATCTTTATTGAAGCTTGAAAGTGTTTGGGTAAAAAGGGGGTTGCTTGGTTGACTAGGTTGTTTAGCAAAATTTGGTTGACTAGGAACATTGCAGATGAGTGGAGGAAGAGTACTTTAGTGCCAATTTATAAGAATAAAGGAGATGTCCAGAATTGCAACAACTATAGAGGAATCAAGTTAATGTGTCATATAATGAAAGTGTGGAAGGGGGTGATAGAACGCTGATTGCGAGATATAACAGAGGTGTCAGAGAATTAATTTGGGTTTATGCCTAGCAGGTCAATAATGGAAGTGATCTATCTTTTGAGGAGAGTAATAGAAAAATATAGAGAAAAGAAAAGAGACATTCATATGGTGTTTATTGATCTTGAAAAAGCATATGATAGAGTGCCCCGGGATATAATATAGGGGGTGCTAGCGAAGAAATGGGTGACAAAATGTTACATTGATGTGATTAGAGACATGTATGAAGGGGTGGTGATCACTATTAGATTGCCTGCTGGAGAGACAAATGAATTTCCTATCACTGTAGGGTTACACCAATGATCCATCTTAAGTCCTTATCTTTTTGCTTTAGTTATAGATGAGTTGACGAGAAATATTCAGGATGACGTGCCATGGTGTATGCTTTTTGTAGACGATATCATGCTAGTGGATGAGACTAGAGAAGGAGTTAACACAAAGTTGGAGATTTGAAGAAAAGCTCTTGAATCTAAAGGATTCCGGATAAGCATTATTAAGACAGAGTACATGGAGTGTAAATTTAGTAATAGTAACAATGAAAGCAGAGGAGAAGTGAAGATTGAGAATCAAGAACTGCTTAAGAGTGAACATTTTCGTTATTTAGGGTCGATTATTACAACAACGAGGGAGATTGATGCGAATGTGGCCTATAGGATTAAGGCGGAATGGTGTAAGTAGAGAAGTGCGTCTGGAGTACTGTGCAATAAATGAATATCTACTAGACTTAAAGATAAGTTCTATAGAATGGCTGTTAGACCGTCGATATTATATGGGATGGAGTGTTGGGCTACCAAGAAACAACATGTAGATAAAATGAGTGTGGTTGAGATGATGATGCTAATGTGGATGTGTGGCAAGACTAGATAAGACAAAATTATGAATGAGTGTATTCGGGAATGGGTAGGAGTAGCACCGATAGAAGATAAGTTGAGAGAGAATTGATTGAGGTGATTTGATCATATTCAATGGAGACCAACAGATACAGTAGTAAAGAGATGCGATACTGTAACAGTAGATGGAAGTGTTAGGGGACGGGGTAGGCCTAGATTAACGTTGGTTAGCGTTGTAAATAGAGATATGGTTCTACTTAATTTGACTAATGAAATGACCTTTGATACGGCTGCGTGGAGAAAAAGGATTCATGTAGCCGACCCTATTTGATGGGATTTAAGACTTGGTTTGGTTTGGTTTAGTTTGTAAAGTCAGAGAGAACTAAGGCAATTTGTTGTCTATATGTATGTGTATAAGGTTATATATATGTATATGTTTATAAAATGGGGTCATCAAAGCAATTTATGTATTTAAGGGGGAAATTGAGGGGTTTAGTTGAAAAAAGCAAAAGAGGGGGCAATTTGAAATTCTTTCCTAATTATGGGTAAAAATAAAAATATTTAAATTTTGAGGAGGGGCAAGCTGCTGCAGCCACTGATTTCACTGGAGAAGCTATGTGATTCTGATAGAATAGACAGAGAGAGTAAAATCATACTTTGTTCTAACAAAAATGTTAGGAACATACAAAATGAAAGAAGAAGAAAATCACAAACACTCACATGATATAACACATTTATAATATTTAAGTTCATGGATAAATACCATCTAAAGACATTCTCACCAGATTAATATGAACATAGTTAAACATAGCTACTCTCTATATGCAAAATATTTTGCTGAAATAAAGTAACAGATAGGGTGGTGACCTAAGCAAACAACATCAGTGTGGGGACGAGGATGAAGTAAGAATAGTAATTAGGGCAATGACAGTCTGTATAGGAGTGAGGAGGAGAAAACCAGCTGCAATAGTGACAACAGTAACCCATATATTTTTGAAGTAATCACGCTTCAATGACGCTACTCTTCTCTTCCACCATCTCTTGCAATGAGCGTTCACTTTGCTGCACATTTCAGCATAGTAGAACTGATCCTTAATCATTCTTCCTTGACCCAGCTTATGGAACATAAGTGCCACCTCTTTGTCATCACCGAGCCAGTTGTCAAGAACATCATGGCACGAAGTTGGTCCACATCTTCTTTGGAGTTGATAAGTAGATCCATGAAGTATGTATAATCGGAGAAATATTTTGGTTCGTGATCTGAGGAATGTTGCTCATAGGCAATGATGTTACGGTAGAATGTTTCTGTCCAATCATCAACGTTAAACTTTGGTATTTTAAAATGACCATGTTCGAAGCAGATATTGAACATGCTGAGGTTGAGCTCATCATCATTCTCTTCAGCCCTGAACTTGACATCAGAGTCCTGAAGCTCTATCACACACGGCATTTTATAGCAAGTTCTCTGATTATAAACGAACTTAGAGTTGTTGTTTTGGCGGGCATCTGACTCATCATCTCCAGAGGATGGAAGAAAAACATTATGCACCAAGTCAAGAAAATGCTTGCTTTTAGAAAGAGGCATATTTTCAAAATTAATTCTGTGAATGTCACTCTCTCTTGGTAGCGTGCAAGCAACAGAATGAATAGCCAGCTCCGTTAGTGTGGGGCTAGGATGATTCTGCTTTGGATTTTGGGTCATGGACATAGTCATGCTGTAGCTCATGTCAAAAAATTCAGATATAACAAACAATGAAAGTTGATTTTCAAGTAGCATCAAGCCATTGCAAATTTGTCTTCTCATCCATGTTACTTTGACAATAGGATCATCATCACCCACATCTTGTGAATGTCTCCTTCGTTGATGATGATACTCAACAACATCAAACGCAATCGCACCAAAAAGAAACTCGATAACAAAGCAAGCATCATATAGCATCATTTTCATGAATTAATCACTGTCGAGGTGGTCAAGTGGGTTTGCATCATATAGCATCGTTGTTTTCTAACTTCTTCATACAATCCAAGTAAAGCTCTACACTTTAATTGTTGTTACGTTGAAGGAGCAATTCCAAATAACGTTCTTTATGTTTTTCCATAGCAAGTAGTTTGGGTTGACCATGGTGGTAAGGTCCTATAAAAACTAGCACAGATGTGTATGCCTTTTCATTTGCATGACGCAGTCCTACATGCACTCCGAAGATACAAGGTGGTTCATAGGACAAAGGTTCTCTTTCTTCAATGTTGATGGTGGTATGTTGTTCCATCCCTGCTCAACCCTTGTTATTATCTGTTAAATTTAAAGGAAAAAAAGTATATCAACATCGAAAAATTGGCGCACCGAAATCACCACCATGAAACATTTGTATGTATTTTTTATTTTTATTTTATTTATTTTTACATTTATATATAGATGCAAACATTTATTTCATGTCATTAATTTCGGTGTGTCATTTTTTCGGTGATCATGGCAATGTTGTTAAATAAGGCTAATCATTATTTACAAAGAGAAGCACAATTTGTATACAAAAATTTAATGCATGCAAACATTTATATTTATTAATGAGAAGCAAAAAACATGACCAGGAAAATTATTAGGTAATTTCGGAATAACCATGTGTTCAAACTCTTTTATCAATCATCATTCATTATGCTCTCTTATGTTTTTTATTCACTTAACACAAAATCGTGATATCTCACTTTTTCTAGCAATCATTATAGCGATCCCGGTTTTTCCTTCCTTTGTATACTGTATTCTGGACTTGGTTCCGTGGACTTGTTTTTGTATCATTATTACTTCTAGCCTTTACTCTTTGTATTTGAGTCTTGGGTTGTGATGGGCAGGTTTGAAACAGGTTGGTTGCACTTTGAAACCAAAAGGTGATGTCCAGATTTTGGCCTTCACGCTCGAGCGGAAGTTTTAACACTCGAGCGGGCTCTTCGTTGTTGCTTCTCCGCTCGAGCGGGAGTTTTGACGCTCAAGCGTGATTTTCCATCTCCCAGTACTTTGCTCTGCAGTTCGTCCGCTCCAGCGGTAGTCTTGTTTCGCTCGAGCGTGATCCCTTGATTTTGTCTCTCCGCTCGAGCGGAGAGTTTGACGCTCGAGCGGATACCATCGCCTACAAAACTTCTGGAAGTGTGAAATCGGCGCTCGAGCGGCTCTTTTCACGCTCGAGTGTGAGTCTGTGTCTGACGCTCGAGCGGGGTTTTCCACGCTCGAGCGGAGAATCTACTACATCAGTCCGTGATTTCACTTTTTGGATCACTTTTTGACCTACTTCTTTTCCCTAACTCTTTAAAAACCACCACTTGAGAGTTTCTCTCTCTACTCTCACCTTCTCTCTAAGATTTGATCTATTCCTTGTGGTCTTCTACTCTAGTTCCTTTGGAAGAAAGGTAGAGCTTCGCGAGAGCTTTCTTTTAATCTGAAAAAGAGAGGATTTGGGGCACTTTGGACTTTCGTCATCTTCTCCATTTGAGTTCTTCTCTTTAAGGTAGGGATTTCCTACTCCATCCTATAAGTTTTGTTCTAAGTTTTGGTATTTTGATATGTTGGGTGTACTTTGGTAATTTTGGGAAAAATCCTAATTGTATTAATAAATTAATTTGTATAATTAATTTAAGGAAATTGGAGAAAATTGGTTAAATGCATGAAAGTGAGGAATTCATTGATTAAATGATGTAGTTGGATAATTAAAATCACTCGCCTATTGAATTGTTGATATATTTATTTTCAGTCTAGAAATAACTGTTTTGGGCTATCGGTGGAGGATAGTCGTGTTTGTTGTAGACATTGCATGTGGATTAGGGAAAATTGAAACTAATCAATTTGTTTAAGTCATAAATTTAGACTATTGAATTGATACAGAAATTACACATTGGTTAAGTCATTGATTTAGACTGTTGAATTAATACAGAAAATACATGTATTGATTGTGTGTTGTATATGACGAGTGTTTAATACATTGTATATGCATTTTTGTTTGGGAGGAGATAGGGGATGGACTCCATTAGCATCACTTTTATGTGTGCTTATTTATATTGAAGTGTTTTATTTGATACAGCACTAAAATGTGTATCAAACTGAAAGTATGAAGTGTTTGATTTGAGCCTGAGTCTCATCTGTTTGTTGACATTGGACGAATGTGAATATAATATATATAGTTCACTGTTGTAAGTTTGGCCAGGTTCTGAACCATGTTGATAAAGTTGGAAAGTAAAACGTGTCTTAGACAATAGTGCCATGAGACTGTAAAATGAGTAATTGATTATCTTGGTTAACCATCTGTTGAATGCTATTGCTTTATTCAATGCTTATATTTGGTTTAGTATTTTTCTACTGGGCTGTGGCTCACCCTTTATGGGAACATCATTTTCAGGTTCAGGTGATAAGCTACCTCCAAGGATTTAGCTTGGAAGGATTTAGCTTTTGGATTCTGAAGACCATCTCTAGTTATTTGTTTTTATTTGATTTATAATCAAGCCTAGGGCTTTATTTGTATTTGAGTTAGAACTCATAATTTGTGTCCAAGTGTTGGCTTGGAAAAGATGTAAGCCCGTAGGGCATTTAATTTGATATTACATGTAATGTTTTTATTTAATAATACTCTGATGAATGGGATAATGAATTGTTTTCTTTTACTATTGCATGTCAATGATGTATATATAATGGGTTTTTTTGAGGGCGTTACAACCCCATTTTCACTTTGATATTCTTTCTTATTACAGATGTTTTGATGTGTAATTATTGTGATGCTATGGGATTTATATTTATTCTGTTTATTTACTGTTAAAATTTCAATAACATTATCATTTCGACTTTTTAGGGTATTTGTTCAAGTACTCTGCAGGTTTAGCACCCTACCACTCTATGGCATTGTGACACAGGTAAGGTTCAGTCGCAACTTATCATCTGAGTTGCAGTTTAAATTGGCAAAACTGACTGTGATTTCCCCTATTTTTTCCCTTTTTCTCCCATTTTTTCCTTTTTTCTTTTGTGGTAATGAAATGAAGATGGGAAGTTCATTCAGAAAGGCAATATTTGATAATCATGTGCAAAAGGGTCTTGTGGGTTGGGCTGAGAAAGCAAAGATGAAACTGAGGCCTAGACTAGACCGCATAAGGAGATGCATTTGTTTTTGGACATTCTTTTTATTTGTTGTTTAGTTGACATTAACATGGATTATGTTTTTGATGAAAACAGGTCTTTTGAGCATCTTTCTTGGAACATTCAACTTTTGGATAGCATGTAATATATGGAGGCCACTTCTTTCCTTTTTGATATCCTTGATAACACATTTTGTTCATTATCCTTTGCTATTCTATATTTTTTTTTGCTGTTATTGATTGTGTGCCTTTCTTTTCCACCCTCACCCTCACCATCACCCTCATCCTCACCCTTGGATGAGATTATTGAATTTGCATATAAAAAAATGGCTGAGATGACATTATGATGACATCATAACTTTGCCTATAAAAAAATAGCTGACATATGATCAGATCGTAACTTTTATGGCCATGATAAGGAGTGCTAACAGCATTATTTGTGCAATTTGAGGAGCTGTCAGCAGTTTTTTATGTGGTGTTTGGATTACCTGGACTAAAAAGAAGGTTTTGTGTTTGACCATGTAAAATATAGTTGTGCTCTTATTAGATAATTTCTATTGGAAGCTTCCTGTAATTGTTATTGTTTATGTGGTTTCAGAGCAAGAAACATCCTATTGAGTTTGCAGAGGAACTTGTGGTGGATGCTAATCAGTATTGATGGGTTTAACCTGATAATAGCCGATTTGTTCCAAGACCATGAAGAAGATAAAGGACAAAAACTTTTCTTTGCCTCTTTCTTTCTTCACTTTTTCATTCTGATTTCTTGCTCTTTTTCTCTCCGAAAGCTCTTTTTTCTTCGAATCTGCCATTGCTTCAATCTCTCTTCTGCAACTGTCTTTAATCTTCCATTCTTGCGAAGCTTTCTTTGCTATCACAACCGACATCTGATCTCGGCGAATATTGCTCCGGCTTCATTTGTTCTGGTAAGATTCTGTTCCTTTCATTTTTAGTTCTCTTCATGTGCTTTCGTCTACCTGTTGTCATTATTGCTTTGTTCAAAGCCTTGGATTCGTTTGTATTTTGAATCGTGGCTACATCTTGAATATTTACACTATTTCACCACTTTTCTTGTCATAATTCTTGACCTTTAACCCTTTGTATTCTTCGTGTTTCTGATAGCCCATTGTTGTTCTTGAATCTGAAACTTTGCCATTATTTTCTTGTTTTTTCGTATCTGTTTCAGATCTGTGCCTTCGATTTTGATCTTTATAGTACTTTGGTTTGGGATTTGTGTGTAGAACCTTCAATCTTTTTAGGAAAAACTGAAACAAGCCTTATCAGTCCTTTCCTAGGTCTTTGCCGAGGTTCTTGCAACCCTTCTTTAAACGCCCATCTTCTGAAATACATTCTTCTTTTGTTTAAGTCGACGTAATGGGTATGTGGAGGCATAGGGTTAATACCCCAACAAAACTCGAATACTTTAGGCAGGAATTCTCTATCCCAGCCGATGTTCACCTTAAGCTAGCTGGGGATAATGATACCATTATGCCCACAGACCATACGATGCCCTTTCCTATAGTAGCCTTCACTGAATGTGGACTTCGGCTTCCACTGAATCCCCTGTTTCGTGAAGTTCTTTATTTCTACAAGCTGAACCCCATGCAACTTACTATCAACTCCTATAGGGTGATTAACGGTATTATAGCTTTAGCTAGGCAAGAGAATCTTAGGATCACCCTGGCCGACCTTCAGTACTGTTATACAATGTGCCCCCTCAACCTGAAGGAAAGGGGCTTTGTTTATTACCTTAAGCCGAGGTCTACAAAGTACAAAATTGTAGCCAACCTCCCAGACTCCAACAAGGGGGCTGGGGATGACTTTGTTATCGCTTCGGGAAATTGGGAATTTGGCCCAGATGAAGATGTCCACCTCTACCCTCTTCCTCGAACAGTAAAAGAGGGCAAGGGTAAGAGCCTTAGTTGTTTTTATTTAAGTCTTTACTACTTTCTGTTTCTAATGTCTGTTTCTTTGTCCTGCAGATCTTCATCAGCCATCGAAAAACTTTTGTCAATCCTTCTTCACAGGAACAGATCTGAAAAAACTCCTTGACCTTCCAATCCATAAACGAAAAGCCCCACTGTTACTAAACTTCATCCCTACATATAAATCCACTTTACCCGACATCCCACAAAAAGGAAGAAAAAGAGTCTTTCTCCACCTTCTGCCACAACTCCTTCCATTGCTTCCATTATCACGAGCAGACGAAGGATCCACTTCTGATCCAGCCGATCTGTCATCTACTTCGGCCCCCTACTTAATACCAATTCCAGAACGTAAACGTCGACGTAGACTTGTGAAGACTGCCGAGATGGTTCGTCCAAGGCTTGTCGCTCAAGATCTTCTTGCCGACCTTCCAACCGACGCCGATGCTGCTCCAACGCATGCGATGCCCCCACCAAAGCCGAAGAGAGTAAAAAAGGCTCAGCCCAAGGCCAAGGCTACTGATGCCGAGGCTGAGGATGCTTTGCCTATTTCTTAGCTGGCAGAAAGCAAAAAATCAACCTCTGCTTCCACCAAGAGGTCTGCTGAGGCCCAACCCTCAAGGTCTACACAATCAAAAAAGCTGAGGTCATCGTCTGCGACGACCTCGGCGTCCAAGAAGCCCGACGTTCCATGGGCCCCTCAACTAACTCTGGAGGATAGGCCTATTATGGCCAGCGAAAGTGCCAATGATATCAACGTTGGTGTCGCTGTCAGCACTGCTCTTCTCCTTCCGAAGGATTTGGAGCGAAATGCTAAGCTCAGTGAGTATGAGAATTACGCTCTCATGCTCCAACACTCCGTTCAAGTAAGTGTTCCTGTTTGTACTTGTGATTTTTTCTTCTGTTTCTTACTGAGAATATTTTCTAACACCTCTGTTTTTTCTTCAGGCCATTCAACACGCCCATTCATTTTCAATGCAATCTTTTGAAAATCGTCAAAGATTGGTTGATATGAAGAGGGAGGCGTCCTCTCTGAAGAAGGAGATAAAGTCCCTTGAATCAAAAATGAAAAAACTGGAGGATCAGGCCGAGACCGCAACTAAAGCCCAAACTTTAGCCGAAGAGAAGGCCGAATCTGCTGAGGCCGTCAAGAAAGTTGCTGAGGCCGAGGCTAAGAAGGCCCAAGCGGAGAAAGAGCTCCAGCAAGCTCTGGCCACTAAAGAGGCCGAAGTCAAAGAGGCCGACGAAAAGGCCTATGCACAGGGCATGGCTGATGTTACTGAGGACTATAAAATTCAAGTCAGGCAGGCATGCAACAGGGGATTTTCCCTTGGCTGGATGGCCCTGATAAAGAAGCTTGATCTTCCTGCTAACTCGCCATTGCGCCAGGCCGATGCTATTCCTCTACCATTTCCCCCACCTCCACCTGAAGGCGAATCAGAGTCTGAGGTTGATGCCGAGGATGAAGATAAGGAGATCAATGAAGAAGCCTTGGTGAGAAAACCCAAGGATGCCGCCGAAGTCAAGTCCCTTCCTCCTGTTGAGCAGGTTATGGACTTAACCTTGGATAAGGAGGGTGATGAGGTTGAGGATGCAGCCAAGGAAATTGTCATTGGGCAGCTATCGTCCGACCTTCTCTTGGTAGAAAGAAGTGTTGAGAAAACATTAGCAGAGATTGATGCCGAGATACAAGCAGAAAAAGTGGCCGACGAGGTTCCACCAGAATCGTCCGAGGTCCTAGTCCCTGCAGCTGCTAATACTGAAGAGTCTTGATTTAAAATGCCTTTTGTACTTTTTTCTTCTTTTTCTGCACTTTGCACTCTGTACTCTTTTAATTTCTGGACAATGTAAAACTCCTTCTTATGGCCGACGTAACTTTTTCAATATGTAACTGCAACTGTTCTTTCTATAGATGTTTTTTTAATCTTGTGATGTTCCGTTGATTGCGTCTGCGTAATTCTTATACTTAGAAATTTTTGCATGCTTTTCCATTTTGCTTCCTTTGTGCAATCTTCTCGGGGTTACATACCTCGAGTATAACTATAAAACTTTTACTTCGGCAAGATACTGACCTGCAAACCTTGCATAAATTTTAACAAGTATAAAACATATACTACTCAATGTAAACTTTGCAAGCTTCTTCTCAAGTTTCAACAAGTATTAAATAGTGGTCTCGGTCTAACCTACTTGTAAATTGCTACAAATTTCAACAAGTGTTTAAATAATATACTTAGCCTTGACTTCAACCTGTAAATTTCTATATACCTCAGCGGGTGATCATATGTTGGCTTAACATAAACTTGTATATTGTTACAAATTTCGACAAGTGTTAAGCATCTTCCTTAGGGTTAAGCAACCCACATATTGCTTGTGAGAACTTAAGCAATAACATCGGCTTAACTTCAATTTGTAAATTGCTACAAATTTCAACAAGTGAAGATAAGGAATCAGCTTAATTCCAACTTGTAAATTGCTACAAATTTCAACAAGTGAATTAAGGAATAATCTCGCTTAACTTCAACTTGTAAATTGCTACAAATTTCAACAAGTGAAGATAAGGAATCAGCTTAATTCCAACTTGTAAATTGCTACAAATTTCAACAAGTGAAGAGAAACAGTAATCTCGGCTTAACTTCAACTTGTAAATTGCTACAAATCTCAACAAGTGAATTAAGGAATAATCTCGACTTAACTTCAACTTGTAAATTGCTACAAATCTCAACAAGTGAATTAAGGAATAATCTCGACTTAACTTCAACTTGTAAATTGCTACAAATCTCAACAAGTGAATTAAGGAATAATCTCGACTTAACTTCAACTTGTAAATTGCTACAAATTTCAACAAGCGAAGAGAAACAGTAATCTCGGCTTAACTTCAACTTGTAAATTGCTACAAACTTCAACAAGTGAAGATAAGGAATCAGCTTAACTCCAACTCGTAAATTGCTACAAATTTCAACAAGCGAAGATAAGGAATCAGCTTGACTCCAACTTGTAAATTGCTACAAATTTCAACAAGTGAAGAGAAACAGTAATCTTGGCTTAATTTCAACTTGTAAATTGCTACAAA
>NW_021026521.1:1568082-1726518 GCF_004153795.1 Camellia sinensis
TTTTCGTAAAGAAAATCTTCAACCTGAAAAGGGTGTACGCACCTTAAAAGCGGCCTAGTGAAGTAGAGATGGCCTGCTGCTGTTGATGAATCGCCGACTTCAGTCTGATTTTAATGTGCTTCCTTGTGGTCTTCTGGCAGCTTCCCCTCTTTTAGGAATGCAAACGATTGCATCCATCCAGCTTGGTCCCAAGTCCACGCACATTGCTTCTTGTTCGGTGCTCTGTTTATCTATGTCGGGCCGACATGTAGTCGATCATAATTGTCCTTATTTTTCAGTTGAATTGAACTGACCAGGTTAGCCAATGCGTCGGCGTGGTGTTTGTCATCTCGGCTAACTGGAATAATCTGCAGTTCTGAAATAGGGCTGCCAATCTGATGACTTCCTTTGCATATGCCGACATTCTTCGTCCCTGGCTGCAAATTCTCCTGTTTGACTGGTTAACAATGAGTTGTGATCACAAAAACAATTACCTCGTCTCTGCTTCTGCTGCTGCTGCTAGCTTTAGCCCTGCAATTAATGCTTCATATTCTGCTTCTTGTTTGAGCTTTGAACCCCAAACGGATGGACTGTTCTACTATTTTCTCCATCTGGAGATATCAGCAGTACTCCTGCCCTGCTCCTTGGCGGTTTGAACTCCATCGACGAATAGTCTGAATGAATCGCCGATGTAGATGCTGCAGGTCTGAGCTTTCTCTTCTCTTGCTTTTTTCTTTGGCTGGGGGTTCTTTTTGCTTGTTGGGACAATGCTCATCTTGGCTCGACGAAAGCCCGATGTTCGTCGATGGTTTCAGCGGTGTGAGTTTTGCGACGAAGTCGGCCAAAACTTGGCCCTTTATTGCTGTTCTCGCCTGAACTCCAGGGCAAACTGGCCCAGGGTTATTGCCAATCTTGCTATCCTTCCTGTTAAGTCTCCTTGTTGCAACAAGGATTTCAGTGGGTGCTCTGTTAGGACACAATCTTGTGTGCCTGAAAGTAATGGTTCAACTTTTTTGAAGCCATTACTAAGGCCAGCATTAATTTTTCCAGTGGTAGGTATCTTGTTTTCTGCGTCGGCCAAAGTTTTACTACATAATAAACAGCATTTTTGCTCCCCTTTTTCCTCTCGGATTAGCACTGCACTGATTGCGTGTCTGAGACTGCTAAGTACAAAAACGGTTCCTCCCCTGGTACTGGGTGGAAAGGACTGGAGTTGTGGTCAAGTACTTTTTTAGCTCGGTTAAGGCGGCTTCACATTCTTCTGTCATAGGAAGTCTGTGCGTTCTTCACTAGGTTGAAGAAGGGTCTGCACTTATCTGAGCTTCTGCTGATGAAATCTGTTTAGGGCTGCGGTCCTTCCAGTAAGCATTTGAACTTGCTTTGGCCGATGTCGGGTTCTGTAGTTCCAGGATGGCCTTGATTGGTCTGGGCTGGCCTCATGCCCTTTCTTGTTACCAGATACCCTAAAAATTTACCTGATCCAACTCCAAGGTGCACTTCGAGGCGTTGAGTCAGAGCCAATATCTTTTGAGGTATGTCAAACCTCTTTTTTAGTTGGCAAGATGACCCTTTGATTCCTTGGTCTTCACGACCATGTCGTCGATGTAGACTTCTACTGTTTGCCAAATCAGGTGCTTAACATCTTTGTCACTAACCTCTGATAGTGTTGCTCCTGCGTTTTTCAACCCATAAAGGCATTACCTTGTAACAGTATAGGCCTTTAGGGGTGGATGAACGCGGTCTTCTCCTCGTCTGGAGGGTACATGGCAATCTGGATGGTACCCTCTGTATGCATCTAAAAACTCATCCTTTCATGTCCTGAAGTGACATCTACCAGTTGGTCGATCTTGGCAGAGGAAGTTGTCTTTGGGGCAGGCTTTGTTGAGGCTGGTAAAGTCTACACAAACCTCATTTGCCATTTTTCTTTTTTTACTATACTGTGTTGGCAACCATGTTGGGTACTGAACTCTCGGATGGCCCTGGCCTCTAGGAGTCTGTCTACCTCTTCTTCTACTGCTTCGATGTGTATCAACGTCGGTCTTCTGGCTCGTTGAATCACAGGTTTGGCCGACCTGTCGACATTCAGTTTGTGGCAAGTGACCTCGGGGTCAATGCTGACATTTCATAAGGTGTCCAGGCGAACACCTCTATGTTTGCCCTAAAAAAATCTTCCAGTTTTCTCTCTCTTTTCTCTAGCTAAGCCTGAGCTGAGAAGAAAGAAACGTTCTTCGTCGCCTCCTGGACGAAATATATTTTTTAGCGCTTCTTCGCTCTTTTTGGCTGGTTCTTTCCCGACGTCTTCTAGGACCTCCATGTCCTCATCTTCAACTTCTGCTTTCCTTAGCTCTCGTATACTACAAGTGGACTTCATTGCTACCATGGAGCAATTTTTTGCTTGCAGTTGATCTCCTCTAACTTCTTCAATCCCATGCTCGTTGGGAACCACAGTAGTTGATGCAACGTTGAGGGAACTGCCCCCATTGCATGCAACCACGGCCTTCCCAAGATGATGTTGTATGGTGAGGGCGTGTCAATTACCAGAAATTCCGTTCTGGATCTTCTTAGTGCCGGCTTGTACTTCCAAGCTTGTTTGCGCCCAGTGGCCATGTCGGTGTTCCATTAAAGCCGACCATCGGTCCGCTGGATTGTTCTAAGTCATCAGGGTGAAGGCCCAGCTCCTTGTAACATCTGACATACATGATGTCACAAGAGCTGCCTTGATCTATTAGGATGCATTTCACTTGGCATTCCCCAACCTGGAGGGATACTACCAAGGCATCATTATGTGGATGTTGGACCAATTCCAGGTCGGCTTCAGTAAAGGCTATCATCGGCCCTTGGCATTCTTTCGGCCGATGTCTCTTCTCCCCGACTTGGTAGACATGCTGTAAATGTCTTACCCTCTGGTCTCCCCTCTGACTTCGTTTTCGCTGACCCTTGAATGGATCACATTAACCACCCCGGTCCTCCTGCTTGTGGTAGCTGTGCTGGGGGAGGCGGCGCTGCTGGTGCTTGAGGCAACCTTGCCTGTTCTTCCCTGGTCCTAGCTTCATCGACCAGGTCCCTCAGAAGGCCTTGTCTCACCAGGTCCTCCAAGTGTGCTTTCAAGGCTCTGCAACCTTGAGTTGGGTGCCCTTCTTCATTGTGGTAGGCACAACGTCTACCAACGTTCCTTCCCATGAATTCCCCTGGTGCTCTTGCCGGAGCCCTGAAATAAGGTTGGTTTCGAATTTGATCTAGGACTTTATGGATTGGGATTCGGAATACCATCGTTATCGCCTGTTTACTTTTCAACTCTGTTTCTTGTTGGTCGGCCATTGTTGCCTCAGCCTCGCTTCGGCGATCGGTGAGCCGTTTCCCTTTTCTTGCTTTATCTCTTTGTTTCCCGATGTATCTTCTTCGGCTCTGGCGTACTTCTCAATTCTTGCCATGAGTTCTTCCATGCTTTTTGGCAATGTTTTTGCCAAAGACTTCCGTAGTGGGCAGTCATCTTTCAGGCCGTTCTTGAAAGACACGACCGCTACCTCTTGGTTGCATTCGGGTATTCGGTTGAACACCTCGTAGTATCTCTTCGCATAGGCCCTAAGGCCTTCTTCTTTGTTGATTCTTAGAGCCATAAAAGCATCAACCCTCAGGGGCTGCAGCTTGTTGGTCACGAACCTGGCCACAAACATCTCGGCCATGCCTTCCCATGTCTTTACACTTCCCTTTGGTAATTTATGGAACCAATCAGATGCAATTTCCCCAAAGGATGAGGGGAAAACTTTGCAGAGCAACAGCTCGTTCCCGCTATATAATGCCATTGAATTCAGGTATAGTCCAACATGAAAGTTTGGATCTGACTTACCATCATAAATTTGAAACCTTGGTATACTGAATCTCTTTGGTGGTTCGAATTTGTCCAGTTCCACCGAGAAGGCTGTCTTTGATTTTACTGGGGAGTTTACCTCGGCTTCAGCATTCTGTTGTCTCCTTTTGAGGTAGTCTCCCAGGTCTTCTTTGCTCCTCCCTAGAGCTCGGCTGTCTTTGGACTTTAGTCTTTTTGGTACACTACTTTCGGCCTCGTGGTGGGTCCGTTTGGATCTTTCTCCATGGGTTGTGTCAAAGTAGAGTGCTTGCCCTCGAACATGCCGATGTTCTTTGGGTTCTGGATTCTTCATGTGGTGCGTCCTTCGGGACTCTTCTTGCCTCGGCTCTTCTCGTCCGACTTCCCTGAAAGGCCGATGAGAATGCCTTCCGCTCCTGGTATGCTGAGGGACCTCGGGGATTGTTTTTCTTCCGCCCTTCAGGGTGTTGGTTGCTGGCATCGGCGTATCTTGCAGCGGGTATGATGGCTGCATAACATTATTCTGCATTATGAAGTTGACGACTGTCTGCCAACTTGTTCGCCAATTCTTTAACTTCCTCATCCCTCCGTTGGCACCTGTCCCTCTATGTCTGGAGGTTATCTTCATTGTAGTACTTTCCTTGGTCTGTCCTTTTTGACGTATCGCCCTCCTGGATGACGTCTTTCTCTCTGTGACCCCGGTCACGGGCTTCTGTATTGTGGTTGTCTCCTTCAATGTCAAGGTCAATTGGTCTGCCACTCCCAGCGGGAGCGTCATCCCCAATTTTTTCCTGCTGTCCGTTACTGGCCATCTATTCTTCCTTCGTTCCCACAGACGGCGCCAAATTGTGTGGGTGAAAATCTGACCACACTGCTTGCTTAGTGATCAACTGGAGAGCACAGGCAGAATAGATGGCTTCAGTAACCTGTAACAGAAAGAAAAGGCTCCGGCGGTGGTTCTTCCACCCGGGGGCACTCCGACGATCAGGTCTGTATATCTCTCAAAGATAATCAAGTGCAAAACTTAATACTCAAAACATAAATTGCATACCTTAGACCCACGGGGGTGCATTTCTTTTATAATATACTCAATCCAAGTCCCACTAGAAGTATAACTTCTATGAACTCCAATTCAGTGCTTACTTTGGACTCCTCAAGAGATAAAGATAAATTCCCTAAGAGCTTTATCCTTATCTTAGTTAAGTCCCCTCTTCGTCTTAGGACTCTTGTTCCTTATTCGCTTATCTCGGATTCCGATATCTTTGGAGATAACCTCGGCAACTCCGAGATTACCTCGGCCTAACTACCACAACACGTGGCACCTCGGCTGACACGTCGGCGTCACCATGCCACGTGTTGGTATTCAGAAAATATATCCCCACACACTCTTAAGTCAATTTTTTTGAAAACGTGTAATGGCATGAATCGTAATCTACTGGTTCAGCTCCTCTACACGGTTGCCATGTTGATCATTTGTACTTTTTTTTGGGACTTCAGCCAAACATTGCAAAATGAACCCAAGGTACAACAACACTGAAAAAGATTTGTGTTGATTTGTGTTGTTTTTTTTAAAACCAAACTACATAATATTTTTCAGTTCCAAAACTTGGGAATTAGCTGCTGGGTTGCTAGTCGTGTACATGGATTAGCTGATCTGTTTGTTTGGAAAGTCATTTTTTTTAGTGATTTTTAAAATATAAGGTAAAAAAAATTGAAGTGTTTGTTTGTTTGTTTTTATTTATTTTTTAAAAATGAACATGCAAAAGGTAAAAGAGAATGAGATTGAATATTTTATTTTTTTTAGAGAAAATTTCATTTTGTCCTTCAAATTATATCTCGGTGATCAATTTAACTTTTAAAAATTTTATAATTTTAATCTTACATCTAAACTATTTAATTTTGGATCAATTTTGCCTCTGCTGTCAGCTGCCATTTTTATTTGAAATTTCATTTTACCCCTCAAACTATTCCCAAAATATCAATTAGACTCCTAAACAATGTGAAGTTTGGGGGTCTATTTGATATTTTTAAATAGTTTGGGGGTTAAAATAAAATTTTGGTGTCACGTCAACAACTTTCATTTGATTATAAATGACGGCTAACGGCATGGATAAAATTGATCTAAAATAGTTTAGGTGTAAAATTAAAATTATAAAAAGGACAGGGGTTGCATTGATTATGGAGGTATAGTTTTGGGGGTAATAATTCTAACACGGAACAGACCTAGAAAGTAAAATCATAGCTCATTCTAACAAATCTTAGGCACATATAAACCGAACGCAGAAGAAATCTCAAACATTCCCATGATAACACATTGAATATTTAAGCTCATGCGTTAACACAGTACACTTATTCTGAAAACACATTCACTCTCACTCACATTAATACAAACATAGAAACTGTTTCACATGCAGATGCATAATAGTTTGTTGAAATAAAATAGTGGATGACAGGGTGGTGGCCTGAGCAAACAACATCAGATCAACGTCGGGAGGGGGGCGAAATAATAATCATAATTAGGGCAATGACAGTCTGTGTGATAGTGAGGAGGAGGAGAAAAGCAGCTGCCATAGTGGCAACAGTAACCCATATATTTTTGAAGTAATCACGCTTCAATGAAGCTTTTGTTTTGTTCCACCATCTCTTGCAATGAGCGTTCACTTCGCTGCACATTTCAGCATAGTAGAGCTGATCCTCAATTATTGTTCCGTGACCCAGTTTGTTAAACATAAGTGCCACCTCTTCGTCATCACCCAGACAGTTGTCAAGAACACCATGGCTACGAAGTTGTTTCACATCTTCTTTGGAGTTGATAAGTAGACCCATGAAGTATGTATAATCGGTGAAATATTGTTGTTTGTCATCTGAGGAATGTTGCTCATAGGCAATGATGTTACGGAAGAATGTTTCTGTCCAATCATCGACCTCAAACTTTGGTATTTTAAAATGACCATGTTCGAAGCGGATATCGAATATGCTGAGGTTGGGCTTATCATCATCCTCCACAACCTCGAACTTGATACCAGCGTCCCGAAGCTCTATCACAGACGGCATCATAAAGGAAGTTCTCTGATTCTTGTTTTGGCATTCATTTGACTTTTCTCTGGAGGAGGGGCGATAAACATTATGCAACAAGTCAAGAAAGTGCTTGCTTTCAGAGACGGATGTATCTTTAAAACTGATAATGGAAATGTCGAACTTTTTTGGCATGATCCGACAGAAAGGATACGTAACCGACTGCATGGGGATGAAGGTAGAAGGAGGATTTTGGTTTGAATTTTGGGTCCCGGTGCTGATGGAAAAAAATTTAAATATAACAAAGAATGGAAGTTGGTTTTCAAGCCGCATCAAGTCACAGCAAATATGTGCTTTCATCCATGATGTGTTGACAATGGGGTCGTAATCGTGACCCACATCTTGTGATTGTTGTCCTTGTTGACGTTGAAACTTAGCACTGTCATAATGAGTCACAAGATCAAGAAACTCAACAATAAAGCAAGCATCATATAGCATCATCTTCACGAACTTGTCACTGTCGAGGTCAATGGGGTCTGCATAGTACTTGCGAGCTCTTTCTTCTAACATTTTCATGGAATTCAAGTAATGCTTCTGTGTCTGATGGGTACGTTGAAGAACTAATTCCAAATAACGTTCTTTATGTTTTTCCATAGCAAGTAGTTTGGGTTGACCGTGGTGGTAAGGCCCTATGGAGACTAGCCTAGGTGTGTATGCGTTTGTATTTACATTACGCAGTTCTTCATGCACTCTAAAGATACAAGGTGGTTCATAGGTCATAGCTTCTCTTTCTTCAATGTCGACGGTATGCTCTTGCATCGCCGCTCAACACCACTTGTTATCTGTTTATATAAACTAACATTTAACACATGCAAAATGAGTCTTATATTTATATTCATTAATTAGAATTTTTATTTTTAAAAATATATTATATTTATTATTTATAATTGTAAAACTATCATTACTAGCTATTACATAATTCTGTATAAATTACTTGCTTTTAGTATTTATTTTTTTTTAAATAAAGGGAATTTTATAATGCACACCCTCTTAGGTTTCAATTACAACTTTTGTAATATTTGATTATGATTTATTATAGTGTTAATTATAATTTAATTATGACTTAGTTATAATTTATTTTGACCTTAATTATGACATTGTTATTCAAAAGATGTTTGATTATCACATATATGGTGTTTGATTATGACTCTTATGACTCTTTTTTATTTAAGTTATAATTTAAAAAGTTTTAATTACTACATTTATGATAATTAACACTACAAATATCATAACTTTCATATAATACACACCCTTTAAATAGAATAAGTTAACCATTTGTATTACAATTTGAGAGTGTACCATATAACATGATCCTTAACACCATTTTTTTTTTTCAATCAATAGAGAAATGATAGAGGTTCCAAAGATAAGATCGAGAGAACTACCAAATAATGTTACTCATCATGAAATAAATACCATAAAAAATTTCATGAAATTAATCTAAGGTGATTGCATAATATATAATAAAAAACTACATACTAATTCAAGAGGGGAGAATCTTTGGTAGCGTATGATATATTTTTTGAATTTTGATTTGAGAATAGAGTTGTATTTTAAGTTTGTGAATTTTAGAATTATGATTTGAGTGTTAAAAATTTGTTTGGTTATAAGTTTTGAAAAGAGTTTTGAATTGAGTTTGGAATTTTTGATGTGACATATGATATTTGATTCAAAAACTTACAACTCATAACCAAATACACAATCCAAAATTATATTCAAAACTCATAATTTTTTTAAAAAAGTTCAAAACATATTTTTTTATTTAAAATATAAAAATAACAGGGCCAAAAAAAAAAAAATCACTATTCCGGTCAACTGGCCGAACATCTGGGAGGACATCCGGGAGGATGACCAGGTAGACATGTTTTCAAAAGTGGATGTGAAATTAATTTTTGAAAATTCTAACCAAACACAACACTCAAACCAAGGTGTGGAATTATGTTTCCAAAACTCCACTGAATATAGTCTTTTTTTTTTTAATCAACAAAAAAAATATTTATTGAAAATTTTTCATGATATTTCTTTCATGATACTCAGCATTATTGTTACCGAATTCTCATTTAGAAAATTTGTTTGGTAAATGAGTTTTGAATTGAGTGGGGAGCTTTTGATGTAATATATGATATCTGATACAAAAACTTACAACTCATAACTAAACACATAATTCAAAAATCTATTAAAAACTCATAAAAAATTAAAAAAAATATTGTTTTATTAAAAATATAAAAAAAATCGCACTGTCAGTCAACCGACCGGATGACCGGTCGGATGTCTGGGAGGATGACCGCTAGGCCAAATTTCAAAATTTAAAAACCCGCCTAGAACGAGTTTTCAAAATGAGGGGTGGAATTAATTTTTCAAAATTCAAACCAAGCATCATACTAGAATGTAGGGATAGAACTATGATTGCAAAACCCGTATTTTCATATGATTTTCTCTTTTGGAGGGGAATTTTTTTTAAAAATTGAAAATAATATTTTTTTAGTATTTATTCTTATCCAAGTTATTTCTAATAATTATTCAAAAAAAAATTCAGAAATTATAAAAATATGAAAGATTACTCACTTTCAGGGCCGCCCTTGAGATTTAGGGGGGCCTAAGGTGAATTTTGAAAATGGGGTCCTCTCTTACATTGAAAAAAAAAAAGAGTTCATGAATAAACCATAAATTACAACTTTTTATTTGTTTGTAACCATAAAAAAATTTACATGCATATATATCATTAAAATTTTAAACAAAACAATTTAATGAAACAAAATTATGGCGAAAAAATTAGGAAAAAATTATTAAATTAAAACAGATAAAGACCTAGGTAAAAAAATTAGAGCAAAATTATTTATTCCACTAAAATCTAATAGATAAAGAAGGTAAGAAAAAAAAATTAGGACCCATATATTGTATGTATTATTCTTCTTGGGCCCAAACAATTTTTTTTAATATATATTTTCATTTTAATAAATATGGGAGAAACTACATTTATAAATAAATATGAGCTAAACCATATATGGATCCAACAAAATATTTTGGGGCCTTTTAAATTGATCCTAAAAAAAAAAAAAAACACATTGAGCCTATGACATTTTACCAAATTTGGGAACCCTATTTTTGGACCAAAATCTTGAGGCCTAAGACACAGGCCTTACTGGCCTTAGGCTAGGGCCAACCTTGCTCACTCTGACTCATCCTCTAAAACCATCTTCAAAGGGGGTTTATCTTTCATATATAGAGAAAGTATCAATATGGAGGACAAACATAATTCATTTTTTTAGTGTAAATTGCAAGTATACTCTTTGAGATTTGTCTAAAATATGAATTATTTTTTGTAATTCTAAAAATTACATCTTATTTCTTGAAATTTTTAATTTCATAACAAATAATTCCTTTTATTAACCTATATTTTTCTTTTTCTTTTTTAAATCATTTTTCAAATTCATAAACCACCGCTACTCAATCAGTTTAAACCCATCTATAAACCTTCTCTTACCACACTTTAAGCTGTGATTATATTTGCTCAAAAAAAAAAAAAAAAAAAAAAAAAGTGATTATAAATTCACTGGGCCAAAGTCTAAGTTCCAATGCATAGATCTGAAAATACCAAAACCTATGAAGCACAGATATGAGTACAAGTATTGATACTGGTACGATATGGGTACGTTGATACGATAAAATCCAAAAAAAGTAAGGTACGGCTATGACTTGGTACGCTTATAAAAAAAATATTTAATTTTAATTTAGAGTAATGTAAAAATTAATTAAATGATTTAATTTGTTAAGATCCAACCTATAATTAACATTTAATGTCAAAAATAAAATGTATAAATCAAAATTAAATGTCAATATATAAATAACTTACAAATCATTGTTTAATTTTAAAATCATGCTAAGTATAGAACTAAAAATAAAAAGAAGTCTACTGAAAGGAGTTTTATCTCTGTATAATAAAAGAAAATATTGTTTTAACTGAAGTATGATACAGTTGGTACGCTAAAAATTAAGAAAAAAAAAATTAAATACGTATTTCGTATACCCAATACATATGTAGAAGTACCATACGAGATACAATACGCTAAATACTTAATACAGAGTACGATATATTTTTCGAAGTATTCATATTTCATAAACCAAAACATAAGAGTAAGCTCGAGGGTTGCTAGTCATGTTACATGCATTGACTGATCTAAGCTAGCAGCTAACTATGCTACTATCCTAGGTTGCTCTACTCATTTATATACTCTGACTCTTCAGATTATATCATATCATACAGGCAATGTTGACACAATTGGAGAGAGAGAGAGAGAGAGAGAGTTCATACCTTGTAGAGCTCACAACCAAAAGGGTTCAGAGGAGCTAGAGAAGGACTTGGGGCGTTTGGCTTTCTGCATTCTCGGCGTAGACAAGCTCTGTGTTGCTCTTTATATATCCTCTGTATTCTTCCTCGACAACCCCCCTTCTTTGTCTATGGATTTAATTTAAAAAAATTTAATTTTAATTTAGCTCACATGCCAAGTAAATTAGGAGGAGACTGAAAAAGTCAACAACAGATAAATCAATTATGCAATCAAACAACTCTCTCCCCCTCTCTCTCTCTCTCTCTCTCTCTCTCTCTCAATAATGCAATCAAACAACTCTCTCTCTCTAATATGAGTAAAAATTTAATATTAAAATAAATGTAATAAATAATTGTTTACTATTCATGAATGAAATCAACAAATTAAAAAGTTGTGAAGTTAAAGATAAATAGTAATACAATAAATAAATATAAATAACAAAAATGTTACCTACCTTAAATTTTTTACTAAATTTTGGTGGGATTTATTTTCATGTGAGTGTTTGATAAAAAGTTTATGTGAAATAAATCATCTCCTTATAAGGGTAGCCATCGGTTTGTTGGTCTGCCCAACTTACCTAATCCAACCTGATATTTTTATGATTTGGGATAATTATTTTACCCATAAGGCTAGACTGAGCTAAGATTTTGTATCCCTAATATGGGGAATGGCTCATCTCCATATAGGGTGGCCATTAGCCTGTTGGCCCGCCCAACTCACCTAGTCCAACCCAATATTTTCACAGTTTGAAATAATTATTTTAGGGAGAATTACTTGAAAATGAGGCAAAACAAAATAACAAAAATATATAGAGTGCAAGTGAGTCTGTAGTGGGGTGTAAGTGTAATATTGTGGGGGTGCAAGTTTCACTTGCACCCCTTCATGTTTGTGTATTTTCTTTTTTTTTCTGTCCAATTGTTCAATAATTCTCCCATTATTTTACCTATAAGGTCGGGCTGAGCTAAGATTTTGTACTCATTTGATATTCAGGCTGAGTTTGAGATAAAGAGTTCTATTCCAGCCCAATCCAACCGACCCATTTATAAAATATAGAAAAAATGAAAAAGGCAAAAAAGTATATATTCTTTTTAGGACTTGAATTAAAATATTTGTTAAAAATCACATCAGCTTGTTTGGTTTTATTTTTTAGAATTCACTTTTCAGAAATTTTTTTATTTTTATTTTTCATGGTTTTTTTCACTATTTTTTTTAATATTTTAAACAATTTTTTAATTTTTTTTTTGGATACACCTAACATAAATACATTTAAAAAGTATAATATTTTTGAAAAAAAATATTTACAAAATTTACTAAATACCAAAAATAAACAAAAATGAAAATTCAGTACATTTTTTGTATTCTTGTGTATTTATTGATTTTTTTTTAATATTTTACTTTTTAGATACATCTAAGGTACATCTAATAAAGTAAAAAAAAAAAATTGCTTAAAATTTAAAAAATATTTACTAAAAAAAAAGCTTAATTTTCAGAAAATTGAAACCAAATATAGTGATATTTTTTTTTTTACGGAAAATTTACCCATAAATCCTAGTTTCTGAAAAGTTGAACCATTTAGTCCTAAAAGTTTTCTTATGCTCCATTGAGTCCCATTTATACATCATCATGATGTTCATGATGTAAATGAATCTGATGTTTCATTCTATAATTTCAAAATTTATTGAAATCTGATGAGTATTAGATGTTTGAAATCTAATGTTTGAAACATTCATCCTATAATTTCAAATATTATTGAAATCTGATGAACATTAGATGTTTGAAATCTAATGTTTGAAACGTTAATCTGATGTTTGAAACATTGTAATGGGACCTTTCAGTCTATAAGAAAACTTTTAGGACTAAACAGTGTATAAGTTATTAATTTGGGATTTATTGGTGCATCCCCCTTTATTTTACTATTGAATTTTGTTAACTTTCTAAATTAGGATATTTATTCATAAATCTCTCCTCACCTATTTATATTGCACTTAGTCAAAATTATTTTCTTATATTCTAATAAATCCTGTGAGTGATATAGTTACTAAAATATTCCTAATAATAATAGGGTGAAGTGCGTATTATAATGTTTACATGTTTATGATGTGAACATTCACACTGTCAAATATTAATATTCACATTACCAAATTGCTAAGGGTTCAAAAAATATTTATAAAAGTAAAATTGTCCATAAAATACCTTAAATATGAGAATTATGATTTGGTTCGCAATTTTTAGTTTTAGCCAAAAAGTTACTATAAGTTGTCGTATCACTTTTTATTTTTCTACACGTCTTTTCGTAAAAAGTTAAAAGTTATTAAAATAGCTTATTTCCAAACGAGGCCTATATATCCAAATAATAGGATTTATTGGAATATAAGAATATATTATGGATTAATTGGGATATAAGTACTTGAAAAATGATTTCCTAATAAATTCTCCAAGTAAATTCAAATAAAAAATAAAAAGATTTAAATAATTTAATAATCATGAAAAAAATAAAAATTAATAACTCATATCTATCTAGTTAAATTGGCGAGTTTGGGATTTGAAATTTTTTTAAGGCCATTGTTGGGATGGTTAGATTAGGCTCGATGTCGACTCAGGTCAGATCGGACTTGGGATGACACCTATATTCTTACTATATAGTGCAAGTTCGGCCCCGAGATTTGTCCATCCTATCACTATTACCATTGGGGGATTCTATGTGCATCTAAAAAATCATTTAGTTCGCCCAGTTTTTTAGTACACACTATTAAATTATTTAAAGTTATAATTTACTCGCAATACACCTAAAGTTTTTTCATAAATTAACCTTCAAGATACACTCATATAATAAACCAATCAAAAACTACTTTGATTATTATCCATAGATAAAGCGAATCAAACAATACTGAATCAACCTATCACAAATTAAATGCACCAATTATTTCTTAAATCTGCAAACAGAATGATCAAATTCAATATGCCCGTTTGGATGTGTGTTCATTCGGTTTTTTGTTTTTATTTATGCTGTATTTGGTTTGAAGATTTGGAAAGAGATTTGTAAAGTGAAAGGAAAAAGACAGGTGAAATGTGAATAAAATATATTTACATTTCACCTAAGTTCATACACATTTTCTCTTTTCTTTTTCAAATTCCTTCTAAAATCTCCCAACCAAATAAAACGTTAGCGAAAAATACATTAAAGTTGTTTGGAGTACTATTTCCAAAAACTGGTTTAGGAGTAACTTCCTGTAGCAATCCGATTTTAAGAAAAAAATATACGTAGTTTCTGGATTTTCAAACGTTGTTTTCCCACAAATATGAAGGATTTTTAAAAATTTGTTTTCACACAAATTTTAGTCCTTATTAATAATGATATTGATGATAATAGTGAGTTTTAATAAGGTAGATTAGAGACTTAGAGTGTAAGAGAATATAAAAAAAAAAAAAAATTGAAATTTGGGAAAGAAGATGGAGGAGTTTAATATAAACAATAAGTATAAGTGATTAGAATATACCATGAAAAAAAATTATTTTAAGATTTAATATATATTGTCCTTATTGGTAAATTTATATTAGAATATAGGAACTAAAATTTTAAAATTTTTATTAGACGTACTGAGTTATTAATTGGATGTAAATAGAATCACCCATTACCATTATCCTCGGTACTCTTCCATATTATATTTTGTGGGCCTTATTTTAAATCCACAACAATAATCCAAAGGCGATTATCTCGTAAGACTCGCAGTAAAGATCATCTGTGTAAAAAATTAATTTCATCGAATATCGATGAATAGATGAACAAATCATATTTTGTTTTATATAATAGATAATTTAAGTTTAAACTCATAGTTATCGTCTATTTAAAAAATATATATAATTTGTTCATGTGTCTGTTGATATCCTATGAAATTGATTTTTTATATAGCTAATCTTCATTGCCAGATCTACAAGATGAGTGGGTTGGATTATGGTTATGAACTGAGAATAAGACTCACAAAATATACTGTAGAGAAGTATAAAAATTAGGAGGACTTATGTATAGGTCATTATAGGTGGATTTATTGTCCAATAAGTTCTATGATAATTAATGACATTTTTCATCAAACAGTATTAAAAACATCACTTATTGTTAATTTTCAGGAACCGTTTGAAAATTTTGTTGTAAAAAATGTTACTAATTATAAGTTTTAGCAACAGTTTAAAAAAAATCGTCATTAATTTTTAACTTTTAGCGACAGTTTGAAAAATTAATCACAGGAAAACATCCTAATTGTAAGTTTTAGCGACACTTTATAAAAATCGTGACAAAAAAAGTCACTAATTGTCAATTTTTAGTGACATGTAAAAAAATTGTCACAAAAAAATTAATTTTAACAATAATTTTATTGAGATTTATTTTTAATAAAATTTGATAAGAATTATATCTAACTATTAATCCCTATTGATAATTTACCTCAAAAATTAATGATATGGAGGAGAGGTCATTCCCAATATTGCTCTATAAATAATTATATATGCAGAAATTAGCGTGAAACGTTGAAAAATATTGCACTTGTTTGAATGGATAGACTTTGCTTGGTGTAATCACTACAAAAAATTACGGTTTTAGAGACTAAAATTTAGGGATAAAATTATTTTTTAGGGGTCAAATATTTTTGTTCCGAAAAGTGTCGTTATTATATTTTTATAAATAATTAATGATTAATCATTGTAATGAATAGTGCATTGAAATGAGAATTGCCGACATTGAATAAGAATTAGTTGTTATATTTCAGGTTATTTTGGAAAGATAGTTAAAAATAAGTTTTTAAATTTTTTTTAGCTTTTTTTTAAAAAAATTATGTAAAAGTTGTGAGAGATGTGATTTAAAATAGGTTAAAAGTTGAAAGATAGCTTTTAACCATCTTTCGAGCATATTAATGAATTCATGGTGTGAATGGCTGAGTGATTTTTCTATATATATATATATATATATACTAGTTTCAAAAGGCCCATATATTATTACAGTATATTTAAGTTTTGTATTTTGATAATTTTTTAAAAATTAAAATATTATTCTATGAAATTGAATAGAACAAATCATTAGATATATGATAGAATTATGTGGCATGATATGTGTCATTTTTTGTTTTGTTATACACCCAATTATGTGGACTCCAATTCTATTACCATATCATTTTGGGTAAATTTATGAGTCTTTAATATTTCTTGCAAATTTATAAAAAGAAATTATGGTGTGTAGTTTTTCTAAACAGATAAATATAAAACAAATACTAAGATAATTCTCCCATCTAAAAAAATTACTAAGATAATTCACTGAACTAACAAAGAAGTAGAGTAAAATACATATATATACAAATGACTAATTTTATTAATACATAAATCACACTCGCATAATGTGATGACCGGTTTTGTTTTACTTCACTTCACTTTTGTCTTCCTTGGGATTGTGATATCTAGAAGTTTTTCCTCAAATAAAATTCTTGTTCTTGTTTTTGTTCGGTTTTGAATTTCACTTGTTTCGGAGGATGCACGGTCAAGTCCGGAGTGCCCGGGGGTAGAACCAAAAAATTATGGGCTGTTGGGCTAGGGCAGCACGTGCGGGGGCTGAGGCCACACGTGCAGGGAAGGGTGAGTTTTGGGAGGATGTACACTACCTAAATTGCAGGTGCGAAGGGGGAGGTGCGGAGATAGCCGCACGTGCGGGGTTCAGAGGAGCCCGTGCGGAAGGCACACTCCGTACGTGCGGGGGCAAGTGCCGTACGTGCGGACGGGCTTGAATCCGAATCCGAGGGGCTCTGTTTTTTTCTTCTTTTTTGGCTGTGTGTTTCATTTTTTTATGTATCTCTCTCTCTCTCTAAAAATATATTGCTCTCCCTTCTCTCTATACTTCTACCTCAAAACAAGATCAAAACCCTTGATATTCTTCCACCCATTTGACACTCAACCATGGCTCCTTCATCAAAGATTAAGAACTTCTCAAGAGCTACATTGTGTGCGGTGGAGATCTCTTTTCAACACCATGAAATCTAGGGTTTCATCTTCTTTTCTTCATCAAACTTTGAGGTAGGGAGATTTCTTTGAGTTATATATATATATATATATACATATTTATGTTAGATTTTGTTGATTTAAAAGTTTCTTTAATAATATTGAAAATTTGGTATTGTCTCATAAATGTTGAGGGTTTTAAAAGTGGGTTTAATCTATATCTATCTCTAAACTATTTTCTTGAGGGTTTTAAATCACATGGTAAGTAGGAATGGCAACGGGCCGGGGCGGGGCCGGGGATGACACTCCCCGTCCCCGATCCCCGAAGGTAGAAAAATCCCCGTCCCCGCCCCCGATCCCCGGCGGGGAACCCATCACCTCCCCCGTCCCCGTCCCCTAACGGGGATCGGGTTTCCCCGACCCCGAAACATCCCCGGCAGATCTGTTCAACAAAAAAAAAAAAAATCTGTATAATGGACGAACAACAGATCTGTTCAACACACATACACAACAACAACTTTTCAGATCACAACAATCATCAATCAACAACATATATATAACAACTTAAAAAAAAAATAAAAAAAAGTGTTCAACAACAGATATATATATATATATCGTGAGAGAGAGAGAGAGAGATGCGATGATCTACTTCGAGTGGCGGTGGTGTATCGACGGAGGGCTTCTTCGCTTCAGATCTGTTCAGATCGGTTTCTTCAGATCTGTTCTGAGTCTGCGTGAGTCCGTGAGTGAGTGAGGGAGATGCGATCGACTTCGAGAGGCGGTGGTGGAATGGCAGAGGCGGTGGTGGGGTGGAGCAGCGGGTGAGAGAGAGGGAGAGGAGCTGTGATCAACTTCGAGAGAGAGAGAGGTTTGAGAGAGAGAGAGACAGAGGTCTGAGGGAGAGAGAGAGACAGAGGTCAGAGAGGGAGAGAGAGTGATCCAGGTCTGACTGTGAGATAGATGCAAATATGTAAGGGAAGGGTTATATTAAATATATATATAAAAATAGATAGTGGGTGCATAAAGGTAGCTTTATTTCGGGGAGGAAACGGGGCGGGGCTCGGGGACGGGGCCGGGCCGGGTCCGGGGCCGGGAAAGCTATCCCCGTCCCCGGCCCGAAATTAATCGGGGATGTATTTTTTAATACCATCCCCGGCCCGTGGGGAGTATTTTTCGGGAAAAAACCATTGTAATCGGGGACGGGGGGTCGGGTCCCCTTCGAGCCGGGTTTAAATTGCCATCCCTAATGGTAAGAGAGGTAATATTTTGGGGAGAAACCTTTTCAAAAGATGAGAGAATGTTGATTTTGGAGAAAAACCCTAGAAATTTGGGGTTGAAGAACATGTTGAGGATTCCATGAAATATTATTATTATTATCAATGTTAGCATTGTTTTTCTTGTGTGTTAAATGAAATGAAGAAAAGGGGGTTTTCTTAACAATGTTGATGAAGGAGTAATGGCGAGGGGTATGTGGACTAGTTGTTTTATTTATTGTTGTTAAAATGTAGTTATTCTTGATGAATCTAAATGGATGCATGGTCATCTTGTGAATTTTACTTTTGGAGTGAAAAGTGGAAATTAAAACCACTAATGGGATAGTGTATGGAAAATGTGGGAATTGAAAAGATGTGCATTTCATTGATAGTTGTTACATTTAGTTGAACTTGTGATATATGTTGGTTTATATTAAAGGAAGGAAAATGGGATATGTGGTTGCTATTGTACTATTGTTGGGACGCTTAAAAAGGGATGGGTGTTATGAAATGTTGATCACCATTGCATTACACATTCATACAATTGATTATAATGTATTTTGAATTGAGTTTGGAAAAATGACTACTTTGAGGAAGGAATATTCTGAAATGAGAATTATGAAATTGTTTTGGGGTAAATACGTTGGTAAGTCCCGTTAGGGGGTGTAGATGAAATTGATAAGTTGACTTGAGTGTCCGGGGTGAAAGACCAAAAACACGAGCGGAGGAGGTACCACTTCTCTTCCGGTTAGCAACCGGTAAGATTAGCAACTGGTAAAGTGGGGTTATTGATAGTGCTTGTTGAGCTTACTTGCAGACATCAACCTATTACTTGAGTCGTATTTACCGCCCCATTGAAATGAATTGTAAGTTTTGAAATCATTGAAATCTCAAGCTAATGTTGAACATGATAATTCTTTTTTTTAAAAAAAGGGCATGTAAATGAAATTCTTTTATTGACGTTGCATGGCATTTGCATTCAATATTGGGAACATCGCATAAATGTATATAATTTGTTAAGAATTCTCTACTGGGTTTTATGCTTACCCTTATGGGTTTTGGTGCAAGAAAGGACGTGGTGAACCCGCCAAATTAGGGCGTGGGAATATGTTTTGAGAGTACAAGGCTCTTTGTTGTGATTGTAAATTTTTGTAAGCCAAGGGCTACTCATGTACGGGTCCGAGAGACCATTTGTATAACTGGGCTCATGTCTTGGAACTTGTAAGCCCTTGAGTTAAATAATTTTGCATGCTATAGATTCATGTACTAGTTTTCAATGAATGTATAATCGCATGTGAGATCACTTTTGTATAAACATTTGTGTTATGTAATGGAACACGTTGAATGTATATATTTCCGGCATCTCTTATGGGCCATGAAAATTACTATATTGAAATGGTATATATATTTTTTGGGGCGTTACACATAATAAATGACCAATTTTATTAATAAGTAATTAACAATTTTTAGTTAACCATTTTGTTAATAAATAAATTATTAAGTCAATCAATAGTTTTGAATGATATGAGAAATATTTTTCAACAAACAATTTTGATAATTTATTATTGCATAGGAGAATAGTTTTTTTTTTCTCCCTGGGTATTGTGTTAAATTAAAATTTATAACAAACGATAGTTGTAATTTCTAGTGTTATAGGACCGATTCATATTTTAAACAAACCTTATGGGCATATTTGTAATTTGTTAAAAAATGAAAGATTTATATTTCATAATTAACTAAGAATGTTTGTGTAATTACGAAAAAATTTATTTTTATAATTGACCAAGAATGTTTGCATAATTACAAAAAAATCTGTTGCATAATTGGCCAACAATGTTTGCGTAATTACTAAAAAAACCTTCACTTAACATACATGTCACCATTAGTAAATTATTCAAAATGAAATGGCGAAATTGGAAAGAAAAGACGAATTTCAAGCAGCTAAGCGATTCTTATATGTATATATATATATATATATATGCATTGGTCTTGCTTTACTTACAGCCTGTAGTTGTTAAGTCATTCAAGAGATATTTTTCTTTTCCTCATATTCACTACAATATAGAAGGATTTTGCAAATTAAATTTTTGTCCCCAAAAGTAAAAATTTTGTTGTAAAAAAATTAGGAGACCAATTCTTATTATCATGTGGGTATGGTCATTAAAAGGTTACCCTGAAAACTAAAAAAACTCTATCGACAAATTTTAAAAATGTTGTTAATAAATGTAAGAACATAACAATTTCATGCCAAAAGAGTTTATTTTTGGAAACAAAAAATTTGGTTAAAAAAATATCTTAATTAACCACTAGATATCCAATTTTGTTGTTAAAAATACAACGACGACACTATTAATGATTAAAATATTTCGTCTCTAAAAGTATTTTTATTCTTAAATTTTTGTCTCCAAAAATTTAATTTTTTTGTTGTGATTGTTTCACTAAATTAGAGAAAAATTGACAAGTTGAATGATATTCCTCACAAAGTGCACATGTTATTTAGAGCTAATAAAATATTGAATAACAATTTTTACTAAATAACACCTTGCCATCCATACATATATAATAAAAAAACACCTTACCAAATTATTGTACTAGAAACTGGATAACTATACTTATTATTAAGCGTGAAAAATAAAAAATAAAAATTGAATGATGTGTTTTATATTGCACAAATTTGATTTCACATGGAGATGTTAACTTTTGAACTACAGGATTAGTTTACTAATTGAAAATGTGAAGTTTTTTTCCCTAGATTGTTTCACTAAATTAGAAAAAAAAAAAAATATGGACAAGTTGAATGGTATATTCCTCACATAGTGGACATGGCATTTAAAATTGATAAAAACTAAATGACAATTGGTCACTAAATAACGCCTTCCCAAATAGTACCGGAAAGGGGACAATTGGACTTGTTATTAAGAATAATAAAAATTGAATGATGTATTGTATATTGTGTAGATTTGATTTCATAGGGAGATGTTGACTTTTGAACTGAAAGATCAGCTACTAATTGAAAATGAAAATAAATTTATTTTTTCACCTAGATTGTTTCACTAAATTAGTTAAAAATGGACAAGTTGAATGGTATTCCTCACAAAGTGGACACGTTTAGAATTAATAGAAGTGATATTTGGATAAATAAGTGATATTTGAATACATAAATAAGTTTTGAACAAATATATCATTTTGAAGAAATAATAACGTCTTTTTTGTCCAAAAAGATTTAAATTTTGGTTTATTGGCTCAAACATTTTACAAATGGACCTCTGACTTGAGTGTTTTTTTCAAAATACAAATTTAAATTTGAAGTTGTATTTTTAAAATATAATTTTAATTAAAAAAAATTGTTGAAATAAAAATACCACATCATGAATTGGTGGTAAATTAACCAACCAGGAGTTTGTTTGCACTGCACTTTGTCTTCTTCCTACTCCTACGACTTCTCGTTTCATAATCCCAAACTTTTATTACTACACATGCGAGTTGTACATTTTTTTTTTATATTAAAATTTGATTTTTTGATTTTTAAAGTAGTGTTTGTTTGGTGGAAAAAAATAGTAAAATATACCTTATATATTTATATAACATCATTTTATTTCACCTATAATATTTTTTTATGAACTCTTATATTGTATTTCGTTAATTAGAATGAGATGAAATAGAATGATTGTGTGCTTTTATTACAACTTTAGTTATGAGTCTAGATTCTCTAAAGTAATTTTAGATTTTTTTTAGCTGATTGGTATTTAATTCTACAAAAATTGAGGATACAATAGTCAAAAGTTAAGAGTATAGCAACCATACAAATAATCGCTCTAACATCACTTTTTTTTTTAATTTTTTAATTTTTTTTTAAAAAAGATAAATTATAAATATACTCTTGAAATTTGCTTAAAACACGACTTACCCCTTGTGGTTTGCAAAATTACAAATACCTCATTGTTAGAATATTTTATTTAACATAATTAATTGAAAAAATAAATTTTCTAAGTGCTCTCATATATAATAATAAAATTACATAAATTATTATTGAAATAAATTTTTGACATTACTAAAAGCTTTTTACACTATAAAAAGAAAAAAAAAATTGCAATCACTCTGTTTGTTTCTAGTTTTTAGAATTCATTTTTCAAAAAATTCTACTTTTTTGTTTTCTGTATTTTTTTTTTTGTTTTCATTGAATTTTTTTTAATATTTTAAGCAATTTTTTTAAAAAAAATTTTAGACACACCCAACATTAATACACTTAGAAAGTATAATATTTGTGAAATTTTTTTTTTAAAAATTCACTAAGTACCAAAAATACAAAAAAAAAAAATACACATAAATTTCATACATTTTCGAATTTTTATGTATTTATGAATTTTTTAAAATATTTTTTCACAAATAATTTACTATTTAGATATATCTAAATAAGGTACATCTAAAAAAGTAAAAAAAATTGCTTAAAATTTAAAAAATATTCATTAAAAAAAAATTCAATTTTCAGAAAACTAAAACCAAACACATTAAATACTTTTTACACTATGAAATTACTTCCTATCGATTTAGACCATAAGAGATTATATGACCACATCTATTATTATTTTTATTATTATTATTTGTGTTATTAGTGCATGATATTTGGCACACTCTTGGTCACTTGTAAGAAGTTGTTAAGATAAATTTTAAAGATCCAAGGGATGAAGGTTAAGTGGCAAGATAAAAAAATAGAAGTTATACGAGTGGTTGGGTGATAGTAGAAGTTTTTTCATATATTTATATATATATTTTGTATAAATTGCCATTGATGGCTCCATTATAATGATTTCAACAAATGAAAGATATGACTTGATTTCCATTTCCTTTTTATCCTAGGAGTACATTTAACCTACATAGGAGTAGTTTTAATTTTCCTTTCTATCCTAGGAGTACATTTAACCTACATACGAGTAGTTTTAATGTACTTTACTTATAATTTGATTGTTCATTCATTCATTTTACTTCACCTTCTTCTTCTCTCTATCTCTTTTTTAGTTTATGTCTGTATTGTTTGAACAATTTTCTGTGCAGAGAAAAAAAATTGAAATAACAAAAATAAATTACTTATAGAAATATTCTTGTATCGGAAATTAGAACAGCAACCTTTGATCAAGTCGAGTGTGTAACACTCTGTCCTTAAGACAAATTCGCCGCCACACATGTGCTTAGGGGGTATAGGCGCCTATCTTCCAAGATACAATGATCAAAAAACACAAATTGTAGTAGCATTACAAACAATCTACCAAGCAAATCAAACCTGTGTCCTGAAACTCTCTGAAATCTCTATGAACTAATATGAAGAATATATGCAAGAAAGGAGAAAAATGGAAGCACAAATGAATTAATTGGATGATAAAAACTGCTGGAAAGGGTCTGTATTTATAGGCAGTGAGGTGCTTGTTCGGAAGGTCCGGACAGGTCCGAATTTGAACTGAACAAGTTCGAATTTGAACTGGTGCAAGATTAAATATGTTGAAACAGTTTGAATCTGGTGGGAAAAAGAAGAGAATTTCAGACTGGTGTGAAAGGTCACATTGATTGGAGTTTGAATTTTCAATTTTGAATTTAAAAGAACAGTCCAGTCATAAATTTTGAAAAAAATTTAAATGAATTTTGTCCAAAAAATTAAAGTTAGAGCCTGACCTGACCCACGCACGGCTTGGCCAGCAGCCAGCGACAGTGAGCGTGTGGTGGTTTGGGCCACTTTATCTATAACTCTCCTCCTTACAAAACTTGGGGTGCCCCTTGGGGACCAAATGGGAAGTTAAAGTCGCCGAAATGGGAAGTTAAAGAGTCAAATGTGGGTTTTCTTAAATTGGTTTTTCGGCGACTTTAATTCGAAATTAAAGTGGGATCCAATTGCCGGTTGGGGTGGGTCTGAGTGGTTTTGTAATATCTTAAGTGAGAAGATTGCAATACAAAAATAATGAGCCGAAACTATTGAGTTGTGAATGAAAATTGTCTCATAAAGTGGGCATCAATAGAAGTTGGGCTTGGACCTAGGCTTGGACTTGGACTTAGTTTTAGTCTTGGTCTGGACTGGCCTAGGCTTGTGTATGTGCATGTGTTGGACTTAGTCTTGGGCATGGGTTATGTGCTATGCTAGACTGGGCTTGTCTTGTGCCTATGTTTTAGACTGGGTGTGGATCGGGTTGTGACCCAATATACGTATCCATTTTGTGACCCATCTAGTTGGATTATTTAAATAGCATTATATATATATTTATTTATTTATTTATTCAACCATTATAACTCTCATCTTCTAATGCTAGAGTTGATGATCATCATGCACATGGGAGTTTTGCACCTTTGTAACTTTAGCCCTAAAGGCTAGAGTTTATGGCTATTGATGCTAGTTTTTATGGTAGCCTTCATGACTAAGACCTCTTCCCTACAAGTATAAAAAAGGCCTTTTCCCTTCAACTTAGAAGAAGAGTTTAAGAGAGATTTTTTATGGAAAATGGAAATGTTGTTTTGAGATAAAAAAAAGTTGGAGATGTTTTTTACATCAAAGAAAAATTTCCTATCTTCTTTTGCTAGTCCCTTTTTTGGTTCTTGTTAGAGAGAGTGTAACCATTATCAAGTTCACCGAAGCTATTCAGAAGGTGCTTCTGTATTAACTGGTTTCGACCATTGTATTCTGGGAGATAGACATCGGCGTACCTTCAGCATCCATCAGGAGGCGATGAATCTGTTTTAAGGAAACTGTGGTATCGCACAGGTTTCGATTTGCTTCCTTTTATTAGTTTTATTTTATTATGATTTTCTGTAAATTCTAACATGTTCTTGTTTATGAAATTCCAATTGTTTGTTCCATATGAATCTATTTATTTTATGTTATTAGACAATTTATACAACAAACTTAAAATAGATCATATATTTTTCATGAAATTTAAACAAATAAATTCATATGTAATTGGGCTAGTTTTTTTTTTCCCCCGGTTGTACACTGTTCTAGAGTTGCTCACTGCTGATGCATACAAATTCTAATTGTCCTGCACATGTTCTCAGTTGAGTGGTAAATAACATGTGCACAGATTTTTTTCATTTATTTAATTAAGGGTACTGTTACCATGTTCATCATGTGAGATTTAAATAATTATAAAAAATATATATATGCAAGCTGTTGGAATAGGCCCTGTATGGGAGAGTAACTATTAATATATATAAATATTTGCATGAGCACGTCTTTGGAATAGGCTCTGTATGGGAGAGTAACTATTAATATATATAAATATTTGCATGAGCACATGTCTTTGCTATTTTTTATATCTTATCTTTGCTACTATGTAGTTTCGGTTTATACAAGGAAAACAAAATTGGAGTGCATGTGTAGAGATATTCATATTTAGTTGAATAAATTAATACATGGTATAATATTTATTTTATTAAGAGAACTAAACAAACAACATTTGTTTGCCACTGTTTTGTCTTTCCTACCATAGTCACTACAAGAAATATATGATTTTACAACGTTTATTTAACGGTGTTTTTTTAAACGTCACTATTTTTAATATTTAATGATATTTTATAAATGTCACATTTTATTTTAATTAAAATGGTACCGTTTACGGAATAGAAGTCGTTTGAAAAGTGCCTTCAAATGTGTTACGGTATTTCTCTCTCTCTCTCTCTAAACCCTCAAATCTCTCACCAACTTATTTGAATCTGAGAAACCCTAGAGTCTTAGAGAAATCGATCCCTCAAATCTCTCTCTCTCCCTCTCTCTTTCTCTCTCTCTCTCTCTCTAAACCCTTCAGCTCCTTCAACTCGATTCAACCTTCTTCAGCTCGGTGATTCATCATTCAATCTATCTAATGCAAATGGTATGAATACAAAACTAATTTTGATTTCGAAGCTCCACCATCACCGTCACCACCATCTGCATTTGTATCGTCTACTAACCATCTGCACGATTTCAATTTCAATCCAATCTCAGTTTCGTCGATTCTTCTCTCTCTCTCTCTCTCTCTCAATCTCTTTCTCTCTGTCTTTGTCTCCCTCTCTCTCGATCTCTCAATCTCTCTTTCGATCTCTGTCTTTCACACAATCTCATTCTCTGCGTACGCATTATCTGTACTTTTTTTTGGATAATTTTTTCTCCTGAAAATCTCTCTATACAAGTATATATATGAATATATATATGTATCTCTATGTATTGATTGAATAATCATCCTTATTTTGTTTTCGGGCCCTCGAATGATCCAATTGTTGATCGGTAGTGATGAAAAAAAAATCAACTCCTGTGAGAAAAGAAACCCTAACTTTCTCATTGGAGGCACGTTCTAATATATTTGCTTACATGTTTATTTTGGCTTTGATCTTGTTAGATTTGTATTGAATAACTCTGTGTTAGCTTTTTGTTCATTGTTTGGGAATTGATATCAATTTATTAGCATTTGTAGTTTGAATGCCATGTTTATTGATAAATGTGATCATTGAAAATATAGTTAATTTGAGGTCATTTTATTATTATTATTTTGTTTCACTCTCTAATTCTCTCTCATCCCTGTTAATTTGAAATTTATAAACATAATGGTGGAATTATTCCTAAAGTGATGGAAACTATATTCTCTAGAGAAGAGGCAACTAAGGACTTAATTGAATTTCTAATTAGAGTATCTTTTATTGAGGTATCTGTACATTCTGTTTGATTTTATTATACTATTTTTTTTCAGTCCTTCTGATAAGGATGTTGACTTGCTTCCCAATGAATTTGTGCTATTGCAGATATTTAAGGAAGACGTATTTGATCTACTGGATCAAAGGCCACCAGTTCTTTTCCGAGGAGATGGGGTGTCTCTAGCAAAGCCTGCTGGTGGGCCTGCAAGAGTTCCTATCCAAATCAGAGAAACTTCGCCCGGGGGGGTCGGCATTTGGTACTAAACGCCACAAAAAGGATTAGCGATGTTTTTTGCACCTATAGCGGTATTTTTTAAACGCCGCTAAAAGTGAATTTTCCGGCAGTGAGTGCATAAGTTTAAGTTAATATACTTTTCTAGTATAGGTTACTTATTATTTTCCAGAAGTGTAATATAAATTTCATGCTCTTTATTTGATTTTACTATTATAGTGTGATTTTATGAGCACGTGGCTTTAATTCCCTACCATGCTTTGCTTGTCTTTTAGTTTTATAATTTTACATGCTTATGGATGTTATAATTTAGTAGTTCATTGTTTTCTATGGACATGATTGATATTTGCACAATTTCATTAGGCTGGCATATTTGGATAATTTGTTTTTTATGTGGTCTAGTATAATTTGATTTTACGAGTACTAATTTAGTTTTGTATCTTAGCATGCTCATAATTTATAACTGTATAATATAATTGGCATGTTCAAAATTTCTTGGATTTTAATTTTTATCACATGCTTATTGTTTCTACAGTTATGTATATTTATTTACATGTTAATTGCCCACAATTATGTACATGTTTAATGTGTAATAAGTTCATATGTAACTCTTGTCAATTTAAAGTTTTAATTTAATTGTGGAGTTACAAATTTTATTTTAAAGTTTTAATTTAATTGTGGAATTACAAATTTTATTTTAAAGTTTTAATTTAATTTTGGAGTTACAAATTTTATTTTAAAGTTTTAATTTAAATTGTGATGTTAAAAATTTGATTTTGGTTTGTAACTCATCTAGCATTTTAATTCATTGGTTAATTGTATTATTCAATAGTTGGCTAGATGCTTTCAATTAATTTATTATATTACATTTTGTTTAGATTATTTGGTTTGTATTTTTTTGTGTTTTTCTGCTAACCTTTTTTACAGGAATACCTATGTGAAAGAGATTGGAAAAACAAATACAAAACCAAATGAATAGTATTTGGGATGTCAAAACAAAAAGTATGGACGACTAACCTTTGTGATGAATAGGAATTTCTAAGCGTGAAAAGATTTTGGACTATATAAAGTCCTTATGGATTGGTTACTCTATTTATAATTGAAGCAATTTTTTGCTTGGATTTAGTTTGTTTTTACCAATTGTGTAAAAGTAAGTTTTATTTGCTTGTACTGTTAGAAGCATTTTATTTGCTTAATCTTTGTTGAAGCAATTTTTTACATCGTTTGTAATTTGGTTAGCAATTTTTAAATTTCTTGTAAGTTTGGAATTTGGTTTGGTTTTCTATAATATAAACCGAAGTGTTTAACCTTGGCTAAAGAGTAGGTCTTATTTGTTCAAAAATGACAACTAAGACAGATTTGGCTTTAAACCTTTGGGGTTTGAGGTTTAATCATTTTATTCCCAAAGTGTTGGAAAACCAAGTTTAGAGAGTCTTTGGTTAAAATCTGATTATTTCTGTAACAACCCCGGCCCATGATTAGCGTTAATTCATGTTTAAGTATGCCTAATGAGTAATTAAGAAGAAATCTTGAGTTAATCACATGTGCGTTGCATTATTTTGTGTTTATATCTATTTAATATAGAAAGATCTATTCATGCTTTTATTTCGGTCTGTGAATTGAAGGCCTTCTCGGCATCCGACTCAGAAATCGACTTGATTTATGTGTTAATTAGAATTTTTAGAATTTTATCGTAGGATCAATTGAAGTTCGATTCGGAATGAATAAATTGGATTAATTTAATACATATTCGATTAGTTTTAATAAACCAACAATAATGAAGCCTATATAAGGCTCCATACAAGCCCCACTCAACTCTTTTCTTCATTGTCAAACACACTCTTGCGCTGATACACACACACAACCGTGAGAGTGAGAGAAGGGGGAGTTGGAGTCAATTTGAAGCCAAGCTAGCAAGAATTAGAGGAATTAAAGAGAATTTAAGAGTTACAACTTCAACACTTGTGAACTCAAGCCTCTAGGTAAGAATTTTATCCTTAAGCCTTGAAATCTAGACTCTAATGCATGAACACAAGAGAATTATGTTGAATAATGCAAGAATTGATTAGAAATGTAGAGTGTGGAGCCATACCATGCATGAATGTCATTCCTTCACAAATTGATTATGATTTCCAAGAATTTCCCCATGCATGTCTTGAATTCACCTTAATTTTGGGGGTCATCAAGTTTCAAGTTGTTTTGAAGCATTTGATCATGTTTTGAGAAGCTTAAGGTCAAGAAATTCATGCATGTCATGTTCATGGATCATTCATAAACTTTAAGTTGAATTTGCATAATTGGCAAGCCATTGGGCCATGATTTCTTGAAATGATCTTTAATTCATGATGTTTTATGAGTTTCTAAGAGTTTCTTCAAGTTTTGGCCCAGAAAAATCGAGTTTGATGCTTTAAAGTTTGAGTTTGAGCTTGAAAATCAAATATGGAAATTCCAGAATTTGCATCCACGCTCGAGCGTAAGAACCCACGCTCGAGCGACCACTTTGAGTGCGTGCACTTCCACTCGTGCCACCTGAGTTACGCTCGAGCGTGAAATGCAAGCCCTCAGAAGTTCTTGTGTTTTGCAACATGCTCGAGCGACAGAAGTCAAGCTCGAGTGAAGGTCTGAGTCTCACGCTCGAGCGGGAATCGAGCGTCCGTCAAGCGTGAAAATCAGGCAACTAGTACTTTTTTCAAAGTTTATAGACCTCTTGAGCGAAAAAAGTTACGCTCGAGCGGACCCTCACTTTTTGTATGCTAGCTCGAGCGAGGAAATCCACACTCGAGCGTAGGCCCTGTTTTTAGCAAGTTTTGAAAAATGTTTTCAGGTGCATTTTTGCATCCTCGTTCTATCCTAGGCATTCCTAGGCCATGATTGAGACACTATAATGAGGATGAAGGTTAGGAACACACTTAGGACAAGAAAATGTGTTATGTGTAACTCGAGTGTGTGTATCAATGTATGTCTCTGTCATGTTATGTAGGTCACGCGCCACGAGCTAAGTGAATTATCTACTCTACTCGTCTACTTGGAACCATCTGTTAACTATGAGTAATAACTCTGTAAAGCTATATTTAATTACAAGTATTTTTTGATTGGTATGATACAATCTATTTTCTGAAATGCTATTTTATGAATTACGAATGAATGTCTATTTTTCTGAAATGTATTTGTGGCATCCTTAGGTCATGTGGCCCTTGCCTGGGGGTAACAATACCTTGGCTAATATGCACGTAGCCCTTGCCCAGGGGTAATAATATTGTGACTTATATTCACGTGGCCCTTGTCCGGGGGTAACAATACTGAGGCCTATGTTCACGTGGCTTTTGCCTGGGGGTAACAATACCATGGCTACTTGCGTGCAAGATATGGACCCTTATGGTTGACGGTACCAACTATATATATATGTGTGTGTGTGTGTGTGTTTCAGGATCAAGTTAATATGATAGCTAATGGATGTACCACGTATGATCTTATGTGAAATCCGAATATGAATATGAATGTGTATATGAACCTAATTTTGATTTGAAATATGAATATGCATAAGAATCTGTTTCTAATATAAGCACTGATTTTTAACTCTGTGATATACATTATTCATTAAATCCTTTACCTTATTATTATTCATTGGGCTTCCGCTTACTATTTATTGTATGAATGTAGGTGAGTAAGCGCGTGACCGGGCCTACGTTGTTGCCTAGCAAGTTTTGGTGTCAGCCAGCCATCATGCCTCCTGTGAAGGTTCTCTTTTGAAATATGCTCAAGTTTTTGTGTCCTTGGGACTTTTGTACCTTCTAAATGCTCATGTCTGGTCTGAACACATTTTGGAAGTTTTGTATAAGTGGCTTGGGTGACATAAGACTAATGTATTTTTGACGCCATATCTGTATATATATATATATATATGTTTGTTTTGAAAATCTTTTGTCCCATGTATGTCTACATAACTCTATGGACTATGTATGGTTAGTATATTTGCTTCCATAGCCCCTGTCTATATATTATTCTGTTCAGAGGCCTTTGGTAATCTAAGGATTACTGGTCGGCTACGATGCTAAACCCATAGGGGCGGGTTTGGGTCGTGACAATTTCCAAAGTGTTTTGGTTTATAATCTGATTATTTCAAAAGTGTTTTGGTTTTGAGAAAAGAAACCAAATTTTAGCATTAGCTATAATATTTCTGATTTTATTAAGAAATAATGGGCTCAGTTCTAGGAATACCGGTTAACTTTTATGAGTGGTGTAATTTTGGTAGCAAATTTTATTTGCTTGGAAAATGGTTTTTTTTAACCTAGTTTATCCCTTGGAAAACCTTAATTCTAAAAATTGTTTCCCATGTACTAGGAGTCAACATGCTCTTGAAAGTTATGTCAAAAGGTTAACTGGATTTTAAGTGGGACCGATATGACCCCTACAGTCTTCCTGGGAACATTCTTGACCATGTTCGATTCTAGGTTAAGTTGTGAGACTAGTTTTGAATTAAATTTCCAATTGTGGGATTTTCTAAGTGTTAAGTTTAATTTTTGGAAACGCAGGAAGTGAAATTCAGTTGGGATTTTTCAAAAATGGCTTCAAAAGGTGACAACATAAATGTTGTTTCACCTGCCAATCTTAAGCCATGTGAGGTTGTTAAAAGAATATCTAGAGAGATCAAGTGTGATTTTAAGAAATCATAAAGATTGCATGATAATATCTCTAAATTAATCAGAGGCAATTAGTATGTTATCCTTGTGTCAATTATGGCATATATGATTGCTGTGTGACTTTGCTTGAAAGTAAATATGAGACAACCCGTTAGGGTGGGTGAATATGTTTTTGAAATTTTAAATTCCAAACATATTCTTACATTGGTGGCTCCTAGTGAGTACAAGATCACTGATCATAGAGATAGAAAACTAGTAGTTCCTAGGAGGTGTTAGACCACTGGCTATACAGTTATAAGATTATGGTTCCTAATAATGAACAGATTATTGATCACATGTCAAGACATGATGGTTCCTAGTAGTGGAGAGGCTATTTATCATATGTCAAGACATGATAATTCTTAGTAATGAAAGAGTCTATTGATCCTATGTCAGGACGTTATGATTTCTAGTAGTAAAGTGACTACTGATCACAGGTTAAGACATTGTGATTCCTAGTAGTAGAAAGTCTACTGACCACATGCTGAGAAATTAGTGATTCCTAGTGATAAGACTACTGGGCATATTATGAAGTTTCGAATAGTAGACTATTGAACACTGGATTTATGTTTTCTAATAATAAGACTATTGGCTTCAAAGTGATAGGTTGGATCAAATATGTTTGGATGCCTAATTCGGTTGATGACATTCTGGGAATGTATTTATTGTGATATGATTTTGAAAGTTTCATAATCATTGTGACACAAGGAATTGTTTAAAGACCCTGCATGAATTTTTGGAAAAGGCCAAAAGCCTTTGTATAAATTCTACAAATGTGGGGGTCTCATGCAAAAGGTGGCAATACCTAAACCCAAGAGGGTTAGGGTAAGCCTTAAAATCCGTTGACTTTGTATTCAACTGTTATGCACAATTTAGTAGTGTATATTGATTTCTTGTGTATAAGTCTGCTATTCCAGATATACATATGAATATTATCATGGAATCCAGAAATGCATCTTTCTTTGAAAATGTATTTCCTTGTCGTATCCAAGAAGGGGTTCCGAGTTCCATGAAAGAGGTTGAAGGTGACAATGATCAAGTAGATGATCAAGTTGATGATCAAGATGAGGAAAAAGATGAGCCAAGAAGGAGTAAAAAAGGTAGGACCGCAAAGTCCTTTGGTCCTAACTTCTTGACTTATATGTTAAAAGGAGAACCTTGAACTTTCCATGAAGCTGTGAGTTTATCTGAAAGTCCTTTGTGGAAAGAAGCAATTAAAGAGTGAAATTGACTCCATCTTATAGAACCATACTTGGAAGTTGGTTGATCTACCCACAGGGCAGTAAAGCCTTGGAGAGAAGTGGATCTTTAGAAAAAAGATGAAAGCTGATGGGTCAATTGATAAGTATAAAGCTAGGTTAGTTATCAAAGGATACATGCAGCAAGAAAGCCTGGATTACTTTAATACGTATTCACCTGCGACAAGGATTACATCCATTCGCATGATGATTGCGATAGCAGCTTTACGTGGTCTGGAAATACATCAAATGGATATAAAGACAACTTTCTTAAATGGAGATTTAGATGAAGAAATCTACATGGAGCAACCCAAGGGGTTTTTAGCTCTCAGACAAAATAAGAAAGTCTGTAAGCTCGTCAAATCATTGTATGGTTTGAAGCAAGCTCCTAAGCAAAGGCATGAGAAATTTGACAACGCTATGTTGTCAAATGGGTTCAAAATCAATGAGTGTGACAAGTGTGTATATGTCAAAGACATTGACAGAGGTTATGTCATTTTGTGTCTATACGTTGATGACATACTCATTGTTGGTAGTAATGATAAGATGATTAGAACTACCAAGAGATCATTAAACTCCAAGTTTGAAATGAAAGATATGGGCCTTGCAGCTGTCATTCTGGGTATTAAGATTACCAGAACATCTAGGGGTGTTGTACTTTCTCAGTCTCACTATGTTGAGAAAATACTCAAGAAATCTAATAAATCAGATACAAGTGTGTCTAGGACACTAGTAGACGTGAGTCTACATTTGGCCAAGAATAATAGAGAGAGTGTCTCTCAGCTAGAATATTCTCGAGTTATTGGAAGTTTGATGTATTTAATGAGTTGTATAAGGCCAGATATAGCCTACTCTGTTAGCAGGCTTAGTAAATACACTAGTAATCCAAATGCTATTCATTGGAGGGGCATTATGCGGGTGTTAGGTTATCTACGATACACCCGGGGTTATGGGTTGCATTATACCGGATACCCAGTGGTACTAGAAGGGTATAGTGACGCTAATTGGATATCTGATATAAAGGACTCCAAATCTACTAGTGGATATGTGTTTACCCTCGGGGAGGTAGCCGTGTCTTGGAGTTTTCCAAACAAACGTGTATATCAAGATCAACGATGGAATCTGAGTTTGTTGCTTTAGATAAAACAACTGAAGAAGCTGAAAGGCTTTGCCAGTTCATTAAGGATATTCCATGTTGGCCGAAACCTGTGCCTGCTATTTGTATTCATTGTGATAGCCAATCGGTGATTGGACAGGCACAAAGTAATAAGTATAATGGAAAGTCTAGACATATCCGTCGTAGACATAATTCCATACGACAACTACTCTTTAATGAAGTTGTCTCTCTAGACTATGTAAAGTCTAAAGACAACATTGCGGATCCGCTAACCAAAAGGTTAACTCGAGAGTTAGTAGAAACGTCGTCACGAGGAATGGGGTTGAGGCCTTTAGTAATGTTATCGGAATGGAAAACCCAACCTAGTTGACTAGAGATCCCAAGATCTAAGTTCAAAGGGATAACCTAATTGCGTGTAAGAGATGAGTCACTGTGGAGGTAAATCCTCCAGCCCATTCCTTTATACAGTGATACCCTGTGAGGTGGAAGTTTAAGCTGATGCTTTTAATGACCTAAGTGCTGTGAATAGTCAATCGTGGTATAGAGAGATACCTTATGTAGGTCACCTATGTGAGTGCGAAGTGGGGCCGTTTCTTTAAAAATTGACAAGGCTGAATTCTTTAAAGACACTCATTGAATCAGGCTAGTGTTCTAGGGCCAAATCGAACACACCAGTGAGAACAAGAATAATGGTTGGAGTAACTCTTGTGTGAAGTCTATTGTCTCGATTTACACAAAGGCCAGAACAGTTCAAGACATCACGTTCACTAGTCAGTTAGTAAATCCGATAGGCTTTCACTACGAAAGGTTCAAGGCCAACAATTACCTTTTCTGATGCAGGGTTATTTTGTGTGCTCTCTCTCCAAGTATTTGTTGTTAAGTGTTGTCCGTTTTTCTTTATTCGGCCAATTTTATTCATGTGGAGGATTGTTGAAAAATAATGGTTTTTTTACAACTTTAATTCGAAATTAAAGTGGGATCCAACCGCCGGTTGGGGTCAGTCTGAGTGGTTTTATATTATCTTAAGTGAGAAGATTGCAATACAAAAATAAAGAACCGAAACCATTAAGTTGTAAATGAGAACTGTCTCATAAAGTGGGCATCAATAGAAGTTGGGCTTAGGCCTAGGCCTAGGCTTGGACTTGAACTTAGTTTTAGTCTTGGTCTGGACTAGCCTAGGCTTGTGTATGCATGTGTTGGACTTAGTCTTAGGCATGTGTTATGTGCTATGCTGGACTGGGCTTGTCTTGTGCATATGTTTTAGACTAGGTGTGGATCGAGTTATGACCTAAAATCCATATCCATTTTGCAACCCATCCAGTTGGATTATTTAAATAGCATTATATATATATATATATATATATATATATATGTATGTATGTATTTATTTATTCAACCTTTGTAACTCTCATCTTTTGATGATAGAGTTAATGATCATTATGCACATGAGAGTTATGCACTTTTGTAACTTTAGCCCTAAAGGCCAGAGTTGATGGCTATTGATGCTAGGTTTTATGGTAACATTTATGGCTAAGACCTCTTCCCTACAAGTATAAAAAAGGCCTTTCCCCTCTAACTTAGAAGAAGAGTTTAAGATAGATTTTTGATGGAAAATGGAGATGTTGTTTTGAGATAAAAAAAGTTGGAGATGTTTTTTACAGTAAAGAAAAATTTCCTATCTTCTTTTGCTAGTCCCTTCTTTGGTTCATGTTAGAGAGAGTGCACCAATATCAAGTTCGCCGAAGCTATTCAGAAGGTGCTTCTACATTAGATGGTTTCGACCATCGTATCCTAGGAGACAAACGCCGACGTGCCTTCAGCATTCATCAGGAGGCGGTGAATCTGTTTTAAGAAAATTGTGGTATCACGCAGGCTTCGGTTTGCTTCCTTTTACAAGTTTTATTTTATTATGAATTTCTGTAAATTCCAGCATGTTCTTGTTTATGAAATTCCAATTGTTTGTTCCTTATGAATCTATTTGTTTTATGTTATCACACAATTTACACAATAAAAACGACGCCAACTTTCCATTCACTTATAAATGATTTTGATGAACTGTCTTCACTGTGTGACTTGCCATGCGGCAAGAAACATGTCATCTCTTTGGGCCCACCCCAAAAGACGTGTGGGCTCTATTTAAATTTGGACTCAAAGTTGGCTCAAAATAAGCCTATGAAACCAATTTTCCAACATGTATTGCTATTATTTTTATTCCAAGAAAGTTCTTAAAATTTTCAAAATATAGAATCTCAACACAATTACTTGATCATTGTATTATTTGATGAAATTTATGTTAAGACTATGTAGATTTAAGCCTAATGAAAAATTTTCCCAACAAATACATAGGTATAAAATAAATGAACTCGATCAACATTGACATTGTGATAAAAAAAGAAAAATAAAAAACAGAGATGGTCCTATGTTATGATTAGTTTCTAAGTAGAAGAAATGGGGATAAACTAATTACAAATGGTGCTACAATTACATAATTACACCGCACTTATTCAAATTTAAATTCACATAAAAACTTTAGGGAGAGGCTTCTCAGTACCGTTAGATCTGTGAGATCCATCACAGGTCCTAGTTCGATGATTTGAGCATGTAATACTCGTTGAATATTTTATGCCTATAAAAATTTATGTTGATTGGATATCGATAATTTCTTGATCGGAACACATTTTTTTGTCAATGATAAATATTATTTTAAAAATAAATTATTAACAAATTATGGCATAAAAGTGGGATTGGGTTGTTGGAATTTTTTTTGTTTTTGAATAAAAGTGAGATATGATGATAATGATGGAGGTGCTCTAAGAGTGGAAAAAAATATTTTTTGAAAAATAAGAAAAAAAATTTAATGATAGGTATTGCAAATTATTATTAGTATTGAAAAAGTGTATTAAAATATCTAAAAAAAACTATTAAAATTATAAATATTTTGACAGAGGTTTGTTGACAGCCATAACAATAATATGAGGAAAAAAAAAGTCAAAATAAGAAAGAGATGAAAAGTCCTGACATTTAGGGCCATTTCAGAACATGTCAAAAAAGTTAAAAATCAGCTTTTAATTCATTTTGAATTATATCACTTCTTACACAAAAAAAAATTAAAAAATCAAAAAAATAAGTTTTTAATCATATTCCCAAACACACCTCTTAATGGAATGAATGAAATTGATAGTGAATGAGTGAGGGATAAGGATAATATTTAGTCGCCAATTAGATGGCGCCACATGGAAGGACAAGATTTCTTTATGGATAGGTTTGGTCCAAGTATATCAATTTTAAAGAAGTAAAATGTTTGGGTACACTAATTAAGTATTATTAATTTATTTTTAATGATATGAGATGGACCATATAAAGGGGTAGACTCACACTCGTCTTTTTATTTATCTCTATTCTCTCTCTCTCTCTCTCTCTCTCGCACACACGAGATTAGGATATATTAAGAGTGCTATATTGGTAAGATATAACATTGTTATTTAAAAAAAATGATATACAAACCAATTTTGTAGATCTATTTTTTAGATTTACTAATGCGTAAATGATATGATTAGTTGATAATTAAAAAAAAATATGAGAGGTGTTACCTTTAATAATTGATTGTCATATTATTAAACTTGAAAAGAGAATTTAATTTTTGATGTTGAATAATAATATTTTAATTTTAATGTTATTATTTAGAAGAATTCCATATATTTTTTTGTGTGTTACATTAGAGTGTTATATCAATGAATTTTTTTTAGTGTTATATTAGGGCGTTATATTTGAAAAAAGTACACTAACAAGTTTTTTTGCATATTAAATTAGAGTGAGTGTTATATTAGAGTGTTACGTTTGGAAAAGTACATTAAGAATTTTTTTTGGATTACAGTTTGAAATTATATATTTGCCCAAAGCTTTTGTACTCCTTTTGAAATATTTAAAGAATCCCACATCCTTTTAGAATATTTGAAGAATCCTATATTTTAAGTCATTTTTGTACTCCTTTTGAAATGTTTTCCAAATAAAAGAGATTCTCATATAAAAATTCATCTCAAATTTGATTCACATATATTGTGTACCTTACCTTTCTAGCACAAAAGAAAAAAAAGAAAAGGAAACATAATAGAAATAAGGGCATAACTGTAAATTTAATTTTTAAATAATATATTAAATATACCGTTTCAAAATCAATTGGACTAATTGGCCTATAAGAAAATCTTTGAGACTAAATGAATCACCATTTCTTAATATAGAATTTATAGGTAAACTTTCCTATATTTTGTCCCCTCAACTATTGTTTTATATTGATTTATCCTCTTGAATTAAAAATTACAACATCAACTCATTTATATATTGAGTTGTCATTTGGCAATTAACTTTTTTAGTTTGCTTTTTGATTTTTTAGTTATTTTAGTTCAAGGTAAAAAGTTTGTTTGGATTGATTTTTTGATTTTTATGAGAAAAAAAGTGAAATAATTATGATTTGGATGTAACATTTTATTTTATTGACTTTTTAACTTATTTTATCTTTTTGTGACTAAGGCCTCGTTTGGGAATAGGTTATTTTAGTAATTTTTTTAATTTTTTAGCTAAAATATGAGATATAAAAAAACTAGTATATTTGGAATGACTTTTTAATTTTTTACAAAAATATATGCAAAAAGTAGAGATAAAAAAGAATCTTTGATTTTTTGATATAAGTTATAGGCTTTTTGATTTTTTTTTGTAACTTTTTTTACTTTTAGGTTAAAACAAGTACATGCCAAACGAGATCTAATTTAACCAAAAAATCTATTGCGAAACGAAACTTAATTGTTTTTTAATTTAGACTTTAATAACGAAAATGCCCTTTTAAAAGCCTATTGTCAAGCAAAACTTAATTGTTTTTATTTATTTATTTATTTAATTTAGTCTGTTTTAACTATCACTATATCTATCCTATTAAATTTGGTCAAACCATATAAAATTTGGTGTCTTTTAATGGTAATATTGTTCTGGCTCTATTTTTTATTTTTACCCTTTATTTATTTTTGGATAAATTATATTGATATCCTTTACGTTATTTTGGTCTTTGTCATTTAAGTTAGCTCAATTTTGACCATTAATCTTAAATGTTATATCAATTTGATCTAGTTAATAATGTTAATTAGAATTTTTGAAAAAACATAGTTACCAAATTAGTTGAAGATAACTTGCTAAGTTTAAGAAATTACAATTTTGTTTATAAAAACTTAGTTACATGTGATTTATGAGTGAATTTTTCATTAAAAAAATTAAAAAATTATAATAAATTAAGATAAAATTATAAATTTAAAATAAAAAGTAAACTAATTAAAATTAAAAGAACCAAATTAATAAAGAACCAATCTGGCCAGGTTTAACTAGGAACGGTAGCTTCCATCAAATTGCCAGGCACAAAAGCGAGACGGTTCTAAGCATTTTTCTGTGTTGCGTTTTGTTTTGTATGGCACACTTATTTATTTATTTATTTTATTGCATCATTAATTAAGGCAATAATATGAGAGCACAGTTTTGTAGGACTCTCATATTATTAATTTTTTGATTGGGGCTCTCATATTATTTATTTATTTTGAACCGTGGACTCTCATATTATTAGTAATCACAATTTGTTCTCTCATATTATTGGTACTATGATTTGTGATAAATTTGATAAATTGAATAATTTATAATTAAATTATTTTTTTTGAATGATACATATGAAAGTTTTTATAAAATGAACGATTCAAATTATTAAGAATAAAACTTTTGATGAATCTCACAAACCTGAATCTATACTACCATGCAGTAAACTTCCAAATACAAGGGGCGCTGGAGAGCTTCTCTCCAGCAATTTTCAATGTCCCTCCAATGAGTTTTAAAAACACTTCTATAGTGTAGATTTGGATTTTTATGTCTAGGAAGAAGGATTTGAGAGTTTTTCTCTTAGTTTTCTGGATACCATTTTAGATTTTCAACCCCTACAATACTCTCCTCTTCAAAGTAATATATACAATGGGGAAATGAAGGGGTTTAGTTGAAAAAAGCAAAAAGAGGAGGCAATTTGAAATTCTTTTCTAAACTTTTATGGATAAAAACGTAATTTTTTTTTAAATTTCGAGGAGGGGCATTTGCCTCTCTTTGGTCTAGTGTAGATCTGCTTCACTGGAGAAGCTATAATTCTAATAGAATGGACATTGAAAGTAAAATCATAATCCATTCTAACAAAAATCTTAAGAACATATAATATTTAAACATATAAAAACTGATCGTAGAAGAAATCACAAATACTCACATGAAGTTTATGAGTTAACTTAATAATCACTACAGTTATTCTGAAAACACATTCTCTCACTCAGATTAATACAAACAAAGAAACTAAGAATATTTTGTTGAAATGAAAAAATGGAAGTAAACAACATCATATTAGTGTCGAGATGGGGATGGGGACGAAGTAAGAATAGTAATAAGGGAAATGGCAGTCTGTGTGAGAGTGAGGAGGAGGAGAAAAGCAGTTGCAATTTTGAAGTAATCACGCTTCAATGAAGCTACTACTATGTTCCACCATCTCTTGCAATGAGCGTTCACTTTGCTGCACTATTCAGTGTAGTAGAACTACTCTTCAATGATTCTGCCGTTACCCAAGTTGTTGAACATAAGTGCCACCACTTCGTCATCGCCAAGCCAGTTTTCAAGAACTTCATGGCAACGAAGTTGGGTCACGTCTTCTTTGCAGTTGATAAGTTAATCCATCAAATACGTATAATCGGTGAAATATTTGGGTTTGTCATCTGAGGAATGTTGTTCATAGGCAATGATGTTTCGGAAAAACGTCTCTGTCGAAACATTGACTTTGAACTTTGGTATTTTAAAATGACCATGTTCAAAGTGTACATCAAACATGCTGAAGTTGAGCTCATCATCATCATCATTTACAACCTTGAACTTGACACCAGCATCCTAAAGCTCCATCACACACGGCATTTTAAAGCAAGTTGTCTGATTCTTGCTTTGGTAGTTATTTGATTCATCTCTGGAGGAAGAGGGAAGACAAACATTATGCACCAAGTCAAGAAAATGCTTGCTTTCAGAGACCGACGTATTTTCAAAATCGATTTTGGAAAAGTCAATCCTTTCTGGTAGTTGCTGAATGATAGGTATCCTAGCCAGCTTTGTGATGTGAGGGTGGGGGTGAGGGTGATTCCGGTTTGGATTTTGGATCACGCACTACAACAAAAAAGGTCTTAGGTAAAAAACTCATTTTATCTCCAAACATCAAATTTTCGTGACCAAAGTGATCTACGATGAAATAATTTTGTCACCACGTTTGTCGCATGTACGTTGTCCCTGAAAGTACCTGGTGACGAAAAATAGTTTCGTTGCCTATTTTTTATATTTGGCGACAAAATTTTGGAATTTATTAAGACAAAATAAATTCAAGAAAATTGCAATATTATTTAATCATAAAAATGTACATAAATATTTTCCCATCACCAATCTTTTACATAATATGAAAGTTCGTCGAGTACAATGGTGAGTGTGAGACAATAATTAACTGTACTAATAATCCCAAACCTGGATAATTTGTTCATCATCCTGCGTGCAATAAGCTGGGTAAATACAGTCTCCGTCAGGCTTCTGCGACTATTGGATGTCAGCTATGTATACATTGTCGCGGTAAACGTCTGGATTCCCAATGCTTTTTGGAGGTTGTAGTTGAACAGGCATTCTATCTTGTACACCCCCTGATTGGCCGGTCTGGACATGTCCACTGCTTTGAACCACATTGGTTTCTTCAAAGTATCGTAAAAGACCCCTGACAGCATCCTCTCTCTCCAATGGATGTGGTTTGATACATCCGTTGACGTGGAATAACGAACACCCGCATTGGAAGTGGAATATCTTCCTGCGTTGGGCCTTCTTCTTGGCATTACGATGCCTCTTCTTGATTAGTTCTGGCGAACAGGGGCTGATCGACTGCAAAGAACTCTACGTTTCTGATCGTCCACGCTTGGAGCCCGGCGTGTTCATGTTTCTGCAGAAATTCCTTATAACTGGAGTCAGCTCCAGGATTGCATAATATAATGGATGGAATCCCGCCCTTTATTTTCCTTGGCGGGCATATTTGCAATTTGAAATCCAATCCTGTTGTGCTCCAATAAATTCCTGCCAGTGTTTCAAAAATTGTGGGGCAACGTCATCGATTACATTATATAAAGCAGCATCATTGTGGTCTCGTAAATCGATGTGGCCGGAATAATAATTATGTGGCCCCAAAGAGCGGGCCCAACATGTTTTGCCAATCCTAGATGGGCCTTCAATTATAACGCTCTTGGGGATCGAGATGGCGAGTCTATCCATGTAGACTGAGACGTCCCACGTGCCAATTATATCGCGCACCAGTAATAAATGTGTTGTCCAAAGTATTCAACAATACCCACGTGGATATTTGGCACGTGGAGCACAGTGTGAAGAAGGCAAGACTAACACGCTGTCATTCGGAATCACGTTTTCGATCATCAATGACGTTATCAGCACCAATGGGCCAATACGGTTCTTTGGCCCAAAGGATAATGGCTGCACGATCGTGGACAAGTTCAATTCGAGATGGGCTTGAATTATTCAATCGCCGTGACATGACTTTGGCAACACATGGGCCACTCCCAATGAACACTGGACCAAATATCCAGCCTGGCGGCCCAGTTGACATAGGCCCATCCGTGAGTTAGGCCGGATCTAATAACTCCGAATCATCAAGATTAAATACAGATGAGGTATCAAAATTAATTGCAGACGCGGTCAAGGCCCCCGTGGAAGGTTCCACATCCACCCAAAAAGCAAATGTACCACGACGGCCAATGTAAAATAAATTGTAACAAATTATTTGTTTAATAATAAATTTTCATTATGCAGTTATTTTATTAATGACAATATTTCAATCTGCAGTTCAAATGTGCCCTTACAAACGATTTTGTGTGACATTCCCACACAAAATAACAAATAATTGTGTTTTTTACAATATTATTATACGTGCCGTTTAGCTGACCAAAACTATCTCGGAATTCGGATACAACATTCTTTCCGATGTTGATAAATGTTTTAACACCTTGACAGCTAACGGCTGCATATTCATTACGTTGCGGTGGCATTATGACAGGGACACGCCGTAATACAACAAAACGATCTATTTCCGTGCCCTTGACCATACAACCAGTTCGTGGGTTACCACTGGACCACTGGAAAACATCTTCAAACTTAGGTGTATAGGCAGGATTACACACTGTATGTACATTAACAGTGTGTATAAAATGGATTTATTCCAAGAAGATGCTCTATGCACTTAACCTTTATATAAGAATATGAATTATACATTGCGAATTCATAAACGAATTGTGTGTTTGACAATTCAGAGAGGTTGCTGCGCTAATAATATTCTAAAATCATAATGTCAGGGGAGATCAACCCAGTCGGACTTACGGATGCTCTTCATGAGAATGAAGAAGGTGAATTGAAAACAAACATCATAGATGCGACATTGAACATACCGGTATCGAACATATCCATAACCAATCCCAAAATAGGCGACGCAATGTGGCAGAAGCTAACATTCAAGTCAATGATAATTGACAAATGCAAACTAAGTTACAAACCACAGTGTCTATTTAATTCAACCGGTTGTGTGGAAGTTGAAACACGGGACACATGACTACGAGCAGATGATCAATTATAGGCCCGTTTTACCTTCCCAGTTACATGCCCGGTGTACATCACATATTTTGGAAACGCGTATGCTGCCGCAGACAAGAAAGGATGCCCATGGACAGCGTCCTACAAATTGCTGAAAACCAATATCAACAATGATGTGAGATATTGCAAGATGAAAGCCACATTGGCGTTTCAAACGTCGTCGTTCCCAGACAAAATTTCTTACAGACCGCCATTAATAACTGTTTTGTCCAAAATATTCACAAACAAGCACGTGGACATTTGGCATGAGCAACGCAGCGTGGTTGAAGCAAGGCTAACACGCTGTCAGTCCGAATCACGCTTTAGGTCCACAATGACGTTATCCGCACCAATGGGCCAATACGGCTCTTCGGCCCAAAGGTTATTGTCCGCAAGGTCATTCGTAAGTTTAATTCGGACTGGGCCGGACTTATTCAATAGACGCGACCAAAATATGCAAGCACGCGGCCCAATAGATCAGCTTAGCGGCTCATTGGACATAGGCCCATCAGTAAGCGAAGCAGGATCCAATTAATAACTTGATTATCCAGCACAGCCCAAACAATAAAAGGCAAGCGTTGATAAAATAATTTTATTAAATCATAGAAAAAAACATAATTATTTACACACGTTTTTTTATTACATTACGATGCCTCTTCTTGATTGGTTCTGGCGAACAGGGGCTGCTCGACTGTACAAAACTTTGCGTTTCTGATCGTCCACGCTTGGAGCCCGGCGTGTTCATGTTTCTGCAGAAATTCCTTATAACTGGAGTCAGCTCCGGGATTGCATAATATAATGGATGGAATCCCGCCCTTTATTTTCCTTGGGCGGGCATATTTGCAATTTGAAATCCAATCCTGTTGGGCTCCAATAAATTCCCGCCAGTGTTTCAAAAATTGTGGGGCCACGTCATCGATTACATTATATAAAGCAGCATCATTGTGGTCCCGTAAATCGATGTGGCCGGAATATTAAATTTGTCATTGAAGAATTTTCTTTTGTGCTCATTTTAGTGACGAATTTTTTTGTCACCTTAATCTATATCATTGGTGAGGATAAATTTCGTCACTAAAACTGATTAGGTGATGAAATATTTCGTCGCCAAAACAATTGAAATAAAATATTATCTAATTCTAGTGACAAAATTGATGTGATAGAGGACGAAAATTGCAACATATAGAGATGAAAAATTTTGTCGCCAAATATGAAAAATAGGCAACGAAACTATTTTCCGTCACCAGGTACTTTTAGGGACAACGTATATGCGACAAATGTGGTGACAAAATTATTTCATCGTAGATCACTTTGGTGACGAAAATTTGATGTTTGGAGACAAAATGAGTTTGTTACCTAAGACCTTTTTTGTTGTAGTGCGTGATCCAAAATCCAAACCGGAATCACCCTCACCCCTACCCTTACATCACGAAGCTGGCTAGGATACCTATCATTCAGCAACTACCAGAAAGGGTTGACTTTTCCAAAATCGATTTTGAAAATACGTCGGTCTCTGAAAGCAAGCATTTTCTTGACTTGGTGCATAATGTTTGTCTTCCCTCTTCCTCCAGAGATGAATCAAATAACTACCAAAGCAAGAATCAGACAACTTGCTTTAAAATGCCGTGTGTGATGGAGCTTTAGGATGCTGGTGTCAAGTTCAAGGTTGTAAATGATGATGATGATGAGCTCAACTTCAGCATGTTTGATGTACACTTTGAACATGGTCATTTTAAAATACCAAAGTTCAAAGTCAATGTTTCGACAGAGACGTTTTTCCGAAACATCATTGCCTATGAACAACATTCCTCAGATGACAAACCCAAATATTTCACCGATTATACATATTTGATGGATTAACTTATCAACTGCAAAGAAGACGTGACCCAACTTCGTTGCCATGAAGTTCTTGAAAACTGGCTTGGCGATGACGAAGTGGTGGCACTTATGCTCAACAACTTGGGTAACGGCAGAATCATTAAAGAGTAGTTCTACTACACGGAACAGTGCAGCAAAGTGAACGCTCATTGCAAGAGATGGTGGAACATAGTAGTAGCTTCATTGAAGCGTGATTACTTCAAAATTGCAACTTTTTTTTTCCTCCTCCTCACTCTCACACAGACTGCCATTGCCCTTATTACTATTCCTACTTCGTCCCCATCCCCATCCCGACACTAATATGATGTTGTTTGCTACCATTTTTTCATTTCAACAAAATATTCTTAGTTTCTTTGTTTTATTAACCTGAGTGAGAGAATGTGTTTTCAGAATAAGTATAGTGATTATTAAGTTAACTCATAAATTAGTCCAAGTACACCATTCAATCCCATAATTTCCCAATTTCATGGATTTCAACACAATTCTATATTTTCCGAAATTAATTATACCAATTCCAAATACAAGGGGCGTCGGAGAGCTTCTCGCCAGCAATTTTCAATGTCCCTCCAATGAGTTTTAAAAACACTTCTATAGTGTAGATTTGGATTTTTATGTCTAGGAAAAAGGATTTGAGAGTTTCTCTTTTAGTTTTCTGGATACCATTTTGGATTTTCAACCCCTACAATAGTCTCCTCTTCAAAGTAATATATACAAGGGGGAAATGAAGGGGTTTAGTTGAAAAAAGCAAAAAGAGGAGGCAATTTGAAATTCTTTTCTAAATTTTTATGGATAAAAACATAATTTTTTTAAATTTCGAGGAGGGGCATTTGCCTCTCTTTGGTTTAGTGTAGATTTGCTTCACTGGAGAAGCTATAATTCTAATAGAATGGACATTGAAAGTAAAATCATAATCCATTCTAACAAAAATCTTAAGAGCATATAATATTTAAACACATAAAAACTGAACGTAGAAGAAATCACAAATACTCACATGAAGTTTATGAGTTAACTTAATAATCACTACAGTTATTCTGAAAACACATTCTCTCACTCAGATTAATACAAACAAAGAAACTAAGAATATTTTGTTGAAATGAAAAAATGGAAATAAACAACATCATATTAGTGTTGGGATGGGGATGGGGACGAAGTAAGAATAGTAATAAGGGAAATGGCAGTCTGTGTGAGAGTGAGGAGGAGGAGAAAAGCAGTTGCAATTTTGAAATAATCACGCTTCAATGAAGCTACTACTATGTTCCACCATCTCTTGCAATGAGCGTTCACTTTGCTGCACTGTTCAGTGTAGTAGAACTACTCTTCAATGATTCTGTCGTTACCCAAGTTGTTGAACATAAGTGCCACCACTTCGTCATCGCCAAGCCAGTTTTTAAGAACTTCATGGCAACGAAGTTGGGTCACGTCTTCTTTGCAGTTGATAAGTTAATCCATCAAATACGTATAATCGGTGAAATATCTGGGTTTGTCATCTGAGGAATGTTGTTCATAGGCAATGATGTTTCAAAAAAACGTCTCTGTTGAATCATTGACTTTGAACTTTGGTATTTTAAAATGACCATGTTCAAAGCGAATATCAAACGTGCTGAAGTTGAGCTCATCATCATCATCATTTACAGCCTTGAACTTGACACCAGCATCCTAAAGCTCTATCACACACGGCATTTTAAAGCAAGTTGTCTGATTCTTGTTTTGGTAGTTATTTGATTCATCTCTGGAGGAAGAGGAAAGACAAACATTATGCACCAAGTCAAGAAAATGCTTGCTTTCAGAGACCGACGTATTTTCAAAATCGATTTTGGAAAAGTCAATCCTTTCTGGTAGTTGCTGAATGATAGGTATCCAAGCCAGCTTCGTGATGTGAGGGTGGGGGTGAGGGTGATTCCGGTTTGGATTTTGGATCACGCACTACAACAAAAAAGGTCTTTGGTAACAAACTCATTTTGTCTCCAAACATCAAATTTTCGTGACCAAAGTGATCTACGATGAAATAATTTTGTCACCACGTTTGTCGCATGTACGTTGTCCCTGAAAGTACCTGGTGACGAAAAATAGTTTCGTTGCCTATTTTTTATATTTGGCGACAAAATTTTTCATCTCTATATGTTGCAATTTTCGTCCTCTATCACATCAATTTTGTCACTAGAATTGGATAATATTTTATTTCAATTGTTTTGGCAACGAAATATTTCGTCACCTAATCGGTTTTAGTGACGAAATTTATCCTCACCAATGATATAGATTAAGGTGACAAAAAAATTCGTCACTACAATGAGCACAAAATAAAATTCTTCAATGACAAAAAAACATTTTGTCGCCAAATATTTCAATTTAGCGACGAAATATTCAGCAAATGTGACGAAATTATTTGTTTGATACTATATCATTAGTGACAAAATTATTTGTCATGCTGTTTGAAAACTAGTAGCGACATTTTTTTTCGTTGCTAATAATAATTAATTTTTTTTTTAAAATGGGGGTAATATTTTCAATTTAAAATTTTTCTTTTCACTAAAAATTCCTCGCGCATTTGAATAACCTGTTCAATAAAATATCTATTACAAATCAATATAAAAATCTATTCATTTTCATAAACACCACAGTCAAATTTCAGCACAATATCCACAAAAATACAATATCAACTGCATGTGCATTACCAAACACGTCTCCTAAGATTCACAAAAAAACATGTCTACTAATATCCACAAAAATATAATATTAAGTGCGAATTACCAAATATGTCCTGTAACACCCACAAAAATATAAAATTTACAATGCAACCAAAATATATGTAAGGTAATATGAACAAAAACACAAAATGAGCTAGTTTCTGCTCTCCAGATTACCAAACATGTCCATTTCTAATCTCGAATCTGCAACAAAACAAAACACAAAAAAAGAAAAGAAAAGAAAAGAAAAGAAAAGAAAAAGAATGTAAGTTAGCCAATTATTATCATAACAATCAAATATACAATTTAAAATGTATTTTTCGACTTAGTTTTCAAATTGGGAGTCCCGTGCTAGTTCCATAAATTTTCACAACTTACATTGGTCCCTCCCGAGGTGTTTGAGATGTTCCTCGGGTCTTCTCGTGCCTGTTACACGATTTTGGCCCCTGATGGCCTATTTATATATATATAAAAAAAGGTTTTTAAGGCACGTAATGTACATCGTAAAAACCCTTCTACAACATGCAGTGCGTGTCATATTATGACTAGTCATGAAAAGTCATTCACTTTCAACGACATGTTTCGTACGTCGTTAAAAACTATTTAATGGCAGATTTTGTGGGTCGTTACTTTTTCTACGACATGCTAGAATACGCCGTTAAAAACTATTTAACGACAAATTTTGTACATCGTTACTTTTTCTACGACTATTTTTGCACGCCGTTAATTGGTGAGACAAATAATGACACTGATTGCACGCCGTAAAATATGTAATGCAACGACTTATTATGCCTGCCGTAGAATATACAAATTTTTTATTATTTTATTTTTAAATTTAGTAGGTTCTATTTGGCCAATTTTGTACATTCTAACAAATATTACAAACAAGCATCACAAAACATCAATCAACCACCAAAATATTGTTTGAAACATCAAAAAGAAACTATATCCATAAATTATAAACATTCAAAAATTGTCTATACATTCAAAATATTCGAAAACTATATTCTTAAGTTCTAAACTATCCAAAAAGTTTAAAACATCCAAAATTATGCATATCTAAGTTTCTAAACATATTCAAAATTATTAAGAGATTATTTAAAATTACAAGCAACAATTCCTATAGCAATTGTAGCTGTAGCAAACCCACTTGCTCCTATCACAGGGACGAGGGTGCCCATCTAAGCTTGCAACTCTTACCACGTTCCTTCAATCCTGCATTTATCAAAACAAAAGAGATTTATGAATTAGGTCCCGGCCTCAAGTCCACTTATGACCTAGCAAAAGAGATTTTAGAATGACAAAATAGATTTATGACAATTTTAAATAGTAAAGTTGATTCAGGCACTAATTTTGACAATTTAGAGGAAGAGTTCACAATGAGCTAAGAGGAAAACACCAAAAAATTGAAAAAAATAAGACAAAAAGAAAATCACCAACCATGTGGCAAATTTACAACAACATTAAAAAGAAAAATATAATTTAAGAGAATATTTTAATAACCTTTTTTGTTTTTTGTGTAAGTACTTTACTCAATACCACAATAACATATAAGCGTGAGTAGAAATCTCGTGAAGCTAATGTTAAAATGATAATACTAAGCTAAATGAGATCATATGCCTTTGGATAGATGAAAGAAAATAAGAGAGATAACACATGAAGTAAGCTTCAAATTTAGTCTAAAAGATACACAAGAATCAATTAGGGAAATATCAAAATTGAGCATTTTAGTGAGCATATAATATGCCTGTAAAACTGCAAACAAGCACTTTCTATGTGCACAAAGAAACATACACCAAATCCAAGTACATCTAAAATTCAGGTGGTCCATGTCCATTAGTACCACACAACATAGTAGTCCAATATGATGGTTTTAGTAAGTGGAACTGCTTCTTTGATGTTTGATATAGAAATTAAATAAATATAAGATAAAATCATTTTCCTTGCATCACACCTTTTCAATTAGTTAAATTAAGTGAGTGCTTCATGCTAATATGTAACAACAAAAACGAATAGGTACACTATCCTTTGACTGATTTTCCATAAGAAATACATACACATGCATACATGCATATACTAGATAAAATTACATAGGAAAAAATAAAAAATAAAAACCCACTGGCATAACACATTGTTGAAATCAGTCAAGTCCTTATAAAGGAAAACCTCAAATAAAAATGAATATCAGAAAAATTATGCACACTTGTTTGAGAAGAGAAGACTAGCAAAGCTGAAATAATATTTTCAGCAAGAGTATAAATCTCTTTTCTCAATATCAAGAATAAATATGTGATTCATCAAATGGTATAAAAGTAAGCCAAGCATTTCAAAATCATGTGTCCACAAAGAGATTGATGTACCTAGTAGCAACTTCAAGAAGCTTTAGGTGACCTTCATGTAAAGGATTAAATGAACCAGATAACATTATCTTCCTTTCTGTATTAGAAGTATTTGTCTCTGCAAAACATTTTCTTCATAAAGAAGAATAAACAAAAGATGAAGAGTCACTTGAAGGTAAATCCAAGCCAAGGGTTAAACCATACCACTTGAAAAGGGATAAACCATAAAACATATTTCCCCACTTATAAGCTGCTCTAATTCTTGATCTTCATCAAAGTGCTTTACACATTCATCAGGATCTTCAGATTCAGTCAATTCTGAAACAAATGTTGTTGGAACTTTGCAAGCATTTGCAATTACCTATAACCAAAAGATAGTTCAACAAGTTAAGGTATTAGTGGCTTCATAAAAAATCAAAAACACTAGAAAAGGTAAAATCAAAGATAATTGGAAACATATTTTTAAAATAACAGAATAGATATTGACAGTCATTGAGCTTATTATCTGGACTATGTACTGCTCTGCTGAAAGATAGAAGTACAAATAACATGAATAGTCACCAATGTTGACAATTGAGGGGTGGGTTGCTGCAAATGACTATAAAATCAAATAATTGGAAATCATCAATGCTGGATAAATATTAATTTGGCTAGATAGTCATTCTCTCACCTCAGTATAACTAACAAGAATGCCATTAAACTATTGGGTACTTAAAGGCCTATTCCTCACAACTATCCATCATAAATGTTCTCAATACCGAATTTGGGTAAAGAAAACAACCTATTGTTGAAGTGGTACTATAATTTGATTCAGTCAACTTGCATATACACACGTAGCAGTAACATGATTTAAAACGAATGAAGCCTGAGGTTTAGTGACAAACATAAGCCAAATATAGGTAAATATCTAACCAAAAAAAAAGAAGGGGGTGAATAACTCCCGAGTAAGAATCCAAGAAACATTTTTAAAGACATTGAAACTGGGAAATAGACATCAACTGGTACTGTAACAATTAGAACAGGTTACTATATGAGAAAATTAAAACAACATTTGAAAGAACGTCTAAGTTTGCCTTTCTTGCTGTATAGACAAATCACCAGTGCCAGACTATAGTTATATTAAGCCTTAGGTTCACAATGAATAGAAACTCATGTATACTACATGAATATCTATATCTGGGACTACAAGGCCCTACAAAATAGAATAAAGTGCTTTCTTGTTTGGGTCCTTTCAAGTTGGAACATCAAATTTTTGTTTCTTATTTCTACGAAGCTCATAGCAGAATATACACCAGAATTTTTTTTCTGAACTATGATTGCTGGTTAAAGCATGCCTAAGGGTGACTGGCGTCCTGTGCTAGAATCCCTGGGTGATCATGTCCTATAGAGGGAAATCATGGAACAATAAAGCATCTAATTGAATTGCTTCCATGCTCTGGGTATGATGAAAAGTCCATGTAGAATAGAACAATCAAGATTAATACTTCATCTATATTAAATGATCTGGGAGTGTACAAGGAAACTTCCAGTGAAATACAAATACATTTCTTTTTCTTTGTTCAAACATTAGTATTGGACCCATGTTTCACTCTTCTATCCATGTTGCATATTGGAGAACATTAATAATTCATGCATTATGAACTCTCCATGGCCCCTAATTATATACTAGCAAAGTATCTTATTCTAAACATTGTATTGTATATGAGCCATTATTGTCAGCAGTAGCCCTTTCCAGCAGATATCTAGAAGCATGATATCTACATGTTTTCATAGATTAGAACAACCATGTTTTTTCAGCGTCCAAGAGCATGATCTTCCCAATCCAAAAAGAAAAAGCATAATCTTCCATGACTATAACATGCACAAATTTATCTTCAACAAAAATCTTAAATGTAAATGACAAGCATCATGATGATTCATTCTCCAAGCATGAAATCAACAGGATATGATTTGTAATGTTTATTGCGCACCTTAAGTAATACATGACTAGTAACCCTATCTTCTTGCTCTCAATTTCACAAACCCTGAATCAATTCATTACAAAACAATGAAACAAAGAGGGATATTAAGAGGGAGACTAAAAAAATGAAAAAATACAAATGAGACAAGAAACAAAGAAAGAAAAAATAACGAATTTATATTGACTTGACAAACTTACATAGTATGAAGTAAACAAACAAAGTTTAGTTTCAATTCTCAGCTGTGTACAAATCCAATCTCAACCGTAAGCAAATTCACACAAAAAGGAATCGAAAATTTAAGTTTGAGTTTTCATATTTCAATTGTATAAGCAAATGGGGTTTTCTTCAATCCAGCTTAATCAAATTAATTACAAGAGGCAAAAACTACAGGTTTAGCAAATTCAAGGTGAAGAAACTCTTGACAGGTTGAACAAGGAAGGGGCAAAAATTTGAGAAGTTGAAAATTATAGTTAGGGTTTGAAATTGAGAGAGAGAGAGAGAGAGAGAGAGAGAGAGAGAGAGAGAGAGAGAGAGAGCGTGTTTACTTGATGCAAGAGGTCTGCAATCGAGAGGATTAGCAATGGTAGAGTGTAGGCAGCTAAAAATGTCTGGAGGCAAAATTCAAAATGTCGAAAAATGTAAGAAGAAACATCAATAAAGCACCTAACCACAAGAACTAAAATAATAGTATAAGCCTTTAAGTTTGTTAGCACTTTCTTTGCTTCCTTCCAAAAGGTAAAATGAAGTGCTACTAGTGAAAACTTAAAATTGGAAGTCTTTTGTTTGGCAAAATAGATCAATTTCAAAAGACAGTGGGGCTTTCCATTGCTCATTTTGTTTTCCCAAGAGAGCATTCATTTTCAGTTGGTTATCCCATTAACCCAGTCATAAAATATTTTTGTGATGACAACTGGAATATTATAGGTGATTTTTGAAAATTAGTTGTTCTCCTGTTTATTGTTTATTAAGAATTGGGTTGAAGTTGTTTTACCACATTTCTCTACTGAGGAGAGTCATATCCTTCATTTACCAATTTTAGATTTTAGAAGACAATATTTTATTTTTCTATTTTCCTGCAGAAAATGATTTACATGGGAAAAAAGAAACATTGTAAAGATTTACTTATCTTCACTATTCGGTAATATAAATTGTTCAAATTACATGATAAGTTGATCACTGAAATGTTTGTACCTGTGTGTGATCTGTGGCATACTGTTTCTGTCTCTTGTCCAACTTGGAGTTAACTGAAGTTTCGACTTTGTCATCTGATAATTTTTCACTCGCAGTGGTAGACAATTTTGACCATTGCTTGTATTCATCACTCAAGTTGAGGATAGCCAAAAAATATTGAGCTAGTTCTGCTTCCCCAATTAAACAGTCATTAATAACTCCTGCATTTCAAATTTAAAGCATGTATCGGAGCATAATTGCTGAAAAATCTAAAGATCTCAATTATCTAACCAATCCCAAATGGGAGAGAAATTTGTGTGGCTTAAGAGAGTAACTCTAGCACATTTTTTTCACATAGTTAGATCATAAAAGAGAGAATTTTTTATTAACCATACATGTTAAAGCAAGTTTCGAACGCACCTCGGCATCAGGAATCTTTGGAGGCAAAACCTCATCTATTACATGATAAACACATACAGATAAAGGAAGCTGAAAGAAAAGAGACATGCTAAAAAACCTCAGCATAGCAAAGGTCTTCTCTTATGACCATTTTTTTTTAGAGAAGATGAAATAACCAGAGAATTTGGAATGCATTAGCTATAATTCCCAATCTAAACAATTCTAGCAATATAGGCATAGATGAAAGAAAGATTACACACCTTCAAGCTGCTGATATCTTTTGTCTCCCCTGGCAGCAGACTCACTGTTGCATGTTTCAACTTTCCTTTCTCTTAAAAATAAAAATATGCCACCAAATTAAAGACCATAAATACATATTTTTTTTTACGAAAAAAAGAATCTTGAAAATAAGTTCTTCTAAATCAAACTTTTTAATTAGAAAATTAATAATGGATAATAGGATTTAATAAGGTTGAAGTACCTGCAGCACTAATCCATCCAATATGATGCAAAGAGTTGGCTAGGGCTGACTTTCCAACATTTGGAATCCCAACTAGCAGCACTGTTATGGTATGATTAGCATGATCAGTCTTCTTCAATTCTCTAACTCGGGCTTGTAAGAAGTTCAGGAACTGTAAAATGTGAACTCCAATCAAATGCTACTAAATTTGATTAACCAAGGTTGAATTGAGAGAATCAACTACAAAACAATGAGCTTTATTGCCATCTCATAGATGAAGCTATTATGGGACTTTTGTTATCGACATGAAGTTCAGACTAGAGTCACCTATAAATAATGACCAAAAGTAATCCTTACCAAGTAAACCCCAAGTTCAAATAAAAGAAGAGAGAAACAAATCTTAAATAAGTTTCTACAATCCTTGTTTAGAACTGTTCAAGAGGTAATTGCATTTTTCAGTGCACTAATGTATGTGACTGCATAGTGACTCACTGCTAAGTAAGAACAAAACTAGCTCATTGCAAATGCCATCCTTAATGAACCAAACACTATCTCTAAGGGTAAAGAATGATGTGTCCTGTTTTCCTTTCACTTTAAGCTAAAATGCCCATTATTGTGGTTTATAATTTTTTTTTTTTTAAAAAAAAAATGTCAATCTCTCATCATTCTGAACAAGATTTTGATATAAAAACTCTCTGTTTGTAGATGATTTTCCTTACTATAATTAAACTGGTTATGTATAATCATGGGCTACAGAAATCAAATTTCAGAATCTTTCTTTAAACATGAATCAGTCTAGATAAGAATCTACCTCCAGGTAATGAGATAAACTTATCAAAACTCCAGACAACAAGTTGTTTTGTGTTCAATCAACAAAAAAATAACTCAATTTACACAAATCTGAGTTCAAAATCACACAAAACGAAATCAAAACATTGATCTTTTTAATGCCCAGAACTAGAGATTCATAGCTGATTCAATAATTTTGAAAACAAAATGAAGAAAACATTGATCTTTTCAATGCCCAGAAGCAGAACAGAGGAGGACAAGAGATATATATTTGATTTGACGATTTTGAAAACATTTTTTTGAAATGGGTATGCTTGAAATCGATGGAGATGAAGTGGGTTTTGTTTTTTGGTGATGGGAAAGGGGTTGAAGACTGGAGGGTTTCAGAATCAGGTCGAAGATGACCAACCAAAACTGAACCAAAAGCAATGAAACGCAAAGAGAAGAGAAGAGAAGAGAAAAGAAGAGATTGTATTGATTGTTGTCACCACCGAACCAGGTTGAAGTTTCCAAAGAGAGATTGAAACCCTTCTAGATCAAAATGCCCAAAATCCATCTTCGAACCCTCTCTTTCTTCTCTCTCTCTCTTGTTGACTTCCAATCATCTCTTTTCTTCACCATTTTCGTGTTCTTTTATGATTTACAAGTCATTAGAACCCAAATCGTTCTCTCTTCTTGACTTCGAATTGTCTCTTTTCGAACTGTCTCTCTTCACCATTTCGATGTTCCGTTATGATTAGAAGTCATTAGAACCTTTTGATTTTTTTTTGTGCCTCGAATATGAGGTACTGCACACGGTGTTACGGCCGTTGAAAGAGAGAGAGAGAGAAGCGAAAGAGACTAGGGTAGGACGGGGCTGGAGTGAGAATGAATTAGGGATTTTAGATACATAACCAAGAAGAGAATAGAAGCATGAGACGACGATAGATACCTTTGATTTCAGATATACAACCGAAGAGAAGAGATGAGATGATCCTGGTACCCTAGCAATTGATTCAGCCTTCATCATCATCATCAGAGAGAGAGAGAGATTGAAACCCTTTTAATGTTCTATTCTGATTAAAGGAAGGCAAAATAGTTATTTTGAAAAGAAAAAAATTCTTCTTTTTTTTTTTTTTTTTTTTTTTTTTATCATACAATTCATGACATGCATTGTGCGTCGTAAAAAAGTAATACTTTTAATGTCAAGTGATGTGTGCGTCATAAAAAGTGTAATACTTTTAACTGCGGCCGTTGTGTACGCCGTGAATAGTATTCACTTTTCACAGTTGGCGTATGTGCGTCGTGTGTAATTGATGTATTAATGGCATGCCATATGCACGTCATAAAAACTTTTATTATTTACAGCGTGCATTGCAAGCTATAAAAAAATCATCGTTATTACCATTCACGGCCTATTCAATAGACACACCGTGGTTGGAAAAGCATTTATAAGTTGCAAAAAAGCAAGTTGTAAAAGTGAGAAACTACAGTGTCTATTTATCGTATGCCGTTGATGTGGTGCCGTAAAAAGTCAGTTTTGTTGTAGTGATAAGCTTAAGTGTTGAAAAAATGCATTTTTCGATTTAATTTTCAAACTAGAAGTCCCGTGCTAGTTCCATAAGTTTTCACAACTTACATTGATCCATTTCGAGGTGCTTGAGGCATTCTTTAGGCCTTTTCATAGCTGTTACACGATTTTGGCCCCTGATGGCCTATTTTCAAGCTTAAGTGTTGAAAAAGTGCATTTTTCAACTTAGTTTTCAAACCGGGAGTTCTGTGCTAGTTCCGTAAGTTTACACAAGTTACAATGGTCCCTTCTAAGGTGTTTGAGGTGTTCCTTGGGCCTTCTCGTGGTTGTTTCACGATTTCGGCCCCTGATGGTCTATTTTCAAACTTAAGTGTTGGAAAAGTGTATTTTTTGACTTAGTTTTCAAACTAGGAGTTTCATGCTAGTTCTGTAAGTTTCCACAGCTTACATTGGTCCCTCCCAAGGTGTTTGAGGTATTCCCCAGGCCTTCTTGTGGCTGTTACATGATTTTGGCCCCTGATAGCCTATTTTCAAGCTTAAGTGTTGGAAAAGTACATTTTTTGACTTAGTTTTCAAACCGGGAGACCCGTGCTAGTTCCGTATGTTTCCATAACTTACATTGGTCCCTCCTGAGGTGTTTGAGGTGTTCCCCTGGCCTTCTCATGGCTGTTACACAATTTTGGCCCCCGATGGCTTATTTTTAAGCTTAGGTGTTAGAAAAATGCATTTTTTGACTTAGTTTTCAAACCAAGAGTTCCGTGCTAGTTCTGTAAGTTTTCACAGCTTACATTGGTCCCTCTCGAGGTGTTTGAGGTGTTCCTGGGGCCTTTTCATGGCTGTTACACGATTTTGGCCCTCGATGGCCTATTTTCAAGTATAAGTGTTGGAAAAGTGCATTTTTTGACTTAGTTTTCAAACCGGGAGTCCCGTGCTACTTTTATAAGTTTTCAAAACTTACATTAGTCCCTCTCGAGGTGTTTGAGGTTTTCCCCAGGCCTTCTCGTGGCTGTTACACGATTTTGGCCTCCGATGGCTTACTTTCAAGCTGAAGTGTTGGAAAAATGTATTTTTCGACTTAGCTTTCAAACCGGGAGTCCCGTGCCAGTTTCGTAAGTTTACATAACTTAAATTGGTCGCTTCTAAGATGTTCCTTGGGCCTTCTTGTGCCTGTTATACGATTTTAGCCCCCGATAGTCTATTTTTAAGCTTAATTGTTGGAAAAGTGCATTTTTTGACTTAATTTTTAAACCAGGAGTCCCGTGCTAGTTTTGTAAGTTTTCACAACTTAAATTGGTCCCTCTCGAGGTGTTTGAGGTGTTCCTTGGGCCTTCTCATGGCTGTTACATGATTTTGGCCCCTGATGGCCTATTTTCAAGCTTAAAGTGTTGGAAAAGTGCATTTTTTGACTTAGTTTTCAAACCGAGAGTCCCGTGCTAGTTCCGTAAGTTTACACAAGTTACAATGGTCCCTTCTGAGGTGTTTGAGGTGTTACCCTGGCCTTCTCGTGGTTGTTTCTTGATTTTGGCCCCCTATGGTCTATTTTCAAGCTTAAGTGTTGGAAAAGTGCATTTTTTGACTTAATTTTCAAGCCAGGAGTCCCATGCTAGTTTTTTAAGTTTCTACAACTTAAATTGGTCCTTCTCAAGGTATTTGAGGTGTTCCTCGGGCCTTCTCATGGCTGTTACATGATTTTGGCCCCCGATGGCTTATTTTCAAGCTTAAGTGTTGGGAAAATGCATTTTTTTACTAACAGGTTAATTTAGTAACTTTTTGGCTATTTGGCTAAAATATGAGCTAAAAAAAACTAGTATGTTTGGGATGACTTTTTGGCTTTTTACAAAAAGATGCGCAAAAAGTTAAGAGAAAAGAGAATCTTTGACTTTTTGGTATGGGTTGTTGACTTTTTGGCTAATTTAGTAACTTTTTGGCTTTTTGGCTAAAAAGGAAGGTTCCCAAACGAGGCCTTTTCAAACCGGGAGTTCCGTACTAGTTCTGTAAGTTTCCACAACTTACATTGTCCCTCTCAAGGTGTTTGAGGTGTTCCCCGGGCCTTCTCGTGCTTGTTACACGATTTTGGCCCCTGATGGCCTATTTTCAAGCTTAAGGCCTCGTTTGGAAACAGGCTAATTTAGTAACTTTTTGGCTATTTGGCGAAAATATGAGCTAAAAAAAACTAGTATGTTTGGGATGACTTTTTATCTTTTTACGAAAAGATGTGCAAAAAGTAGAGAGAAAAGAGAATCTTTGACTTTTGGTATGGATTGTTGACTTTTTGGCATTTTTAGTAACTTTTTGACTTTTTGGCTAAACCGGCTAGTCCCAAAACGAGGCCTAAGTGTTAGAAAAGTGCATTTTTTGACTTAGTTTTCAAACTGGGAGTCCCATGTTAGTTTTGTAAGTTTCCACAACTTAAATTGGTCCATCCCGAGGTGTTTGAGGTGTTCTCCGGGCCTTCTCGTGGCTATTACACGATTTTGGCCCCCGATGGCTTATTTTCAAGCTTAAGTGTTGGAAGAATGCATTTTTTGACTTAGTTTTCAAACCGGGAGTCCCGTGCTAGTTTCGTAAGTTTTCACAACTTACATTGGTCCCTCTTGAGGTGTTCCTCAGGCCTTCTCGTGGCTGTTACACGATTTTGGCCCGCAATGGCCTATTTTCAAGCTTAAGCTTCGGAAAAGTTCATTTTTTGACTTAGTTTCATGCCTACGTGTTGGAATAGTGCAAATTTCAAAGTAGTTTTCAAATTGGGAGCCACGTGCTTCTTTCATAAGTTTGCACAACTTATGTTGCTCCGTCTCAAGGTGTTTGTGATTTTTCTCCGGCCTTTACATGCATATTTCAATTATTTCCTGGGACCTTTCGCCCTTAAATGTCAAAGTATTTTTTTATTCTTCCCTAGTTGAAGAAGAAATTTCTAATAAATTAACATAGAAACATAATATACTAACTAAGAAGCTTTTCCATTAGAAGTTGAACTTTCCCCACTCTCAAAATTTCCCGTGATACCTTTCTGCCTCAAACACTCTATGATACTTTGTATCTTCTTACTTTGTTTTTTCTCTGACTTTTCAAACCTTGCAATTTGTTCATTTTGTTGTGCTATTTGCATCTCAAGGCGTTGAACATAATCACTATTTTCAGTAGGTGCAATAGTTGTATTCATAGAAGAAGGCCTCAGGCCGAGTCCTTTCACATAACCTGACCTTGGCTTAAGCACCTTGACTAACAACTCCTCTGCGAGAGGTGTTCTGCTTGCGTCTGTATCATGTTGTCCTATTAATTTGAAATAAATCAAACAATTATTAGTTATTCTACCCTACATAGCAAAATAAATAATTTTATCAAAATTGAAAGACATTGCCTTGTGCATACATAATTAACTTGGCTCTCCGACGAAATCCATTCTTGCATGTCTAAATTATAGTGGATGGACTTGTAAAATTCTGTTAAATCGAGCATTTTTCCATTTGCAATTATCTTATTCATTTGTTTTTCAATGTTATTTCAAATATTTAAATAACAAAGCCTACTAATCTAATAAAATAAATTAGTTGAACGCACCATGCTGTATATCCTAACCGGGATTGATTTTGATCCACATCGATGTTTTGTCTTCATTTGCATCCTATTATTCACATTAGCTAGTGATTGTTCCTACACAATTGAAACACCAATAAAAACAAGAAAAGATAACAATAGTATGAAGAAACTTAATTTTTGACAATTAACATATATAAAACATTTTACCTTGAATTTTTGACTATTCCACTTGTCAATTAGAGATGTCCACTAATTAAGAGTAACTCTTACAGGTGGGTGGCTTCTCGCGTAATCCTTCCCTCTTGCATCCTTAAGTTGCTTGTATTGTTTGTGCAGTTGTAAAAAATAAAGAAAATGCATTTCCACAATAACACTAAAACAACAAAAGATACATTTTGTTTCCTCCTATTAGCCTAAACACAAAGAAAAAAAAAAAAAAAAAAAAAAAAAAAAAAAAAACTAAAAAAGAACCAGAGCCTAAACATGAAAACTAAAACTAGTTAATTCATTAAAAATGGAAAGACAGAGATGCTTATTTGATTCAAGGTGGCCATATCTAATCGTCCAAAACAATATGTTCAAACTTTTATAAATCAAGAAATGAACAGTCATATCCTTTTATTTGAAGTCTTATTACAAACAATGCTACAACTTTAAAGACAAGAGTTTGTCAATAATTACCGCCAAGCTTTGGATCAACAGCTCCTTATCAGCAGCATTCACCTTTTTCCGCCTACGAACGCTTAGGTCTGGTAACTACGTTCGAACCTCTATACCAATCTTGGAGACCAGGTTACAGGCATTATCTCCTACTGGTGCACAAAACTATTCAGGTATATGAACTAACATGTAACGCCACCAAAATAACCCAACATGAAATAGATACATCAACCAACATCCATTAAAGAATAAGAGCAATTCTCCAACTCTTACATCATTAATCAATAAGGTTTGTACAAAATAGCCCCACATGTGAATTATACATTCAATGGTGTAGAAGACTTGAATTTATAGCATGTAGAACATCCAATCCCAAAAGTAAATAAAATGCCCTCAAGGGCTTACATATTCCAAGGCTTAAGCCCGTTTACACAAAAATGGTCTCTCGGACCCATACACGAATAGCCTTTGGCTTTCAAAAAATTTCATTTACAAAAAAAAAAAAGTCTTACACTCTCAAAAGCATACTACCACACCCTAGCTGGGCGGGTTCACCACATCCTTTCCTACACCAAAATCCCATAGGGGTGAGCACAAAGTCCAGTAGGAAATTCTTAACAAAGTATATACATTTATGCAATTCCCATGAAATGAAAATGCTCATGCTCATGCCATGCTATGCCGTTAAAAGGAAATCATATCCTTTTCTTTTGAAGATCATCATGCACAATAAAAATATGGAAGTTCCAACAGTTCAAAATGTTTAATATCAAATTTAAGGGGCAGTAAATACGACTCAGGTAATCCCTAGGTTGGTGTTTGGAAGTAGGCATAACATGCACTACCAAAACTCCACTTTACCGATAGCTAACTGGAAGGCACGTGATACCTACTCCGCACGTGTTTTCGGTCTTTCACCCTAGACACTCAGGCCAACTTAATCAATGTCATCTACACCCCCTATCCGGACTTATCAATGTATTCACCCCAAACAATTCAATAGATTCTCATTTTCACAACATTTCTTTTCAAATGAGTTTTCAATTTCTTTATCCAAGGATTTACAATGATCAACCAAATTTAAATGCCAATGCACATCTTTCCAATTCTCAACATTTTCGATACACCATCTCCTTAGTAGTTGTAATTTCCACTTCTCATTCCAATTGTAAGATTCATAAGATGACCATGCATACATTTAGATTCATCAAGAACAACTACATTTTAACAACACTAAATAAAATAACTATTCCACATATTCTCTACCATTTCTCCTTCCTCAACATTGTTAAGAAAGTTCCCTCTCTTCATCACATTTGCCACACAAGAAAACAATAATAACATTGGTTGTAAAAATATTTCATGGATCCTCAACATATTCTTCAACCCCAAATTCTAGGGTTTTTCTCCAAGTCAACATTCTCCCATCTTTTGAAAAGGTCCCTCCCCAAAACATCACCTCTCTTACCATGTGATTTAAAAACCGTCAAGAAAAAAGTTTTAGAGAGAGAGATAGGTTAAACCCACTTTTAAAACCCCCAACATTTATGAGACAAAACCAAACTTTCAACATCATTAAAGAAGCTATTAAATCAAAAAATCTAGCATAAATGTATGTATGACTCAAAGAAAATCTCCCTACCACAAGCTTATTGATGAAAGATGAGATGAAAACCCTAAAAATTTGGAGACGTTGAAATAAGACCTCCACCACTCCAAAGATAGCCCTTGGTTAGCTCTTCAAGCTTTGAGAAGAATTTGGTTCAAAATCCCAATGGATTGAGAAGGATCAATTGTTTGATGTGCTAGATGAGGGTTTTTAGAGAGAAGGGAGAGAATATGGAATTTTTTGAGAGAGAGAGAGATATAAGAGAAATATGAGATATTCTTAGCCAAAAAGAGAAAAAGAAACAAAGTCGTCGGATCTGGGCTTTTCCCGCACGTGCGGAGCCTACTTCCGCACGTGCGGCTCTCACCCCCACACGTGCAGCACCTCCTCGTACCTCCTTTCCGCACCTACATTTATTCTAGTATGCACCCCAGGCCTCTCCTGTTTCCCGCACGTGCGGCCAAAGCCCCCGCATGTGCGACCTTGCTTTCCAGCCCAGAATTTTACAATTAAGTTCGCATCCCACTCCTCCGAATCCAATCTCGTACCTTCCGGAACAATGAAATTTTGGAAAGGAAACAAATAAGAACGAAACTTTTAACAAGAGTTTTCAAAAACATGAATCTATACAACTAAGGAAAAGTGAGACAATTCACGAATCCGGGCATTACATAACATCTTCCCATCCTTATCGACAATGCGATGGGCCTGTATGCCGCGTGTTGGGGCACGACCACGTCTGTCATGTGATGTTGTAAGGACATAATATTAATTGAGTTAGTAAGTAAACAAATGCAAGTTAAGCCTTAAAAACAACTTTGCAAACTTACCAACATTGCTAGATGCAGTCACCTCGTGCTCAGGTTGCACATTATGAGGTGGTAAAGGTTGGGTACCGACCTCCTGACATGGGGGATCCATCCCTTCCTTTGGGGTGGCAGTTAATGGCCTTGAATGAGACTATAAACGAAGTCCTGGTGGCATCTCTTGTTCTTGAAATAACATAATCAAATCGTAAAAAAGATATTTAACACAGTTAAAATATATTTTAAGGAAGATATGATGTGTAAGCTATGTGAAGAAGAAATGTAAATAATAAAAGACATGTTCACACACAAATAGAAAATAATGTGTATAATACCTCACAGTCAAAGGAACCCAATGACTCATCATCATTGTCATCCTTACTCTTTAATGGTTTATACTCAGCATCATTATCTACCTTAACCCTAATTCCCTTTTCCCTTGCATTTGCACATTTGGGCTGAACTACACTCACTAAAGAATTTGTAATATTCTTCACTCCCAGATTGTTCATTATCTTACAGTTCTCCTTAATTCGCTTATTTCTTTGTTTCTCGTATTCTATTAGCTTCGTAGTTCTCAAATCACTTGGTTTCAGCCATTATTTTTTGCCTCAGACCATTTTCTACAACTATATAACATAATTCAACTTTAATTGAAAAATATAGACAATATCATCATGCACCATTAAATGAAAGAAGAAAAAGAAAGTAACATAAACATATAAAGTAAAAATTACATTAATTAATAACATCTGTTCAGAAATAAAGTATAAAATAAAAATTACATATCATAATCCATATCAGGATCCATATCAACATCAGGAATGTTATGTTTTTCATCTCCTTCATCATCTCTCTTCTCTTCCATTATCTCCTCTACTTTCGAAATAACGTTGAATTCAACATCATCCCTACAATATCGAACAATTGGGTCAATGTCAATTGGAACAACATCAGTAATGTTTTCTTGTTAGAACACATCATTATTTTCTGAAAGATCCAATAATTCTCCATCACTAGCTTTTGGAACATTAAAGACACCTCTATGCTGCACCCTTTGTACGACATTCCAAGGTTCACCCAACTTGGTATCATTCAGATAGAAGACTTACTTAGCTTGACTAGGTAGGATAAATGGGTAAGATTGGTACCACCGACTTTTCACGTCAATGCTTGTGCAATATGTATCAAATTGTATTGTTCTATTTCTACCAGTGTTACCGTGGTTGTACCATTCACACTGGAACAAAATAACCTTTTTTTATCACATATGTAGTCAAATTCCAAAACCTTGCACAAGTGATCGTAGAAGTCATGCAATTTTCCTTCATGATCCCCTTGTGTAAGCACACCACTATTCTGACTCTTACGACGGTTGTCTAGATCTCGAGTATGGAATCGTCTGCTATTGATTATGTAACCTGAGTACTCTTTCACTAGCAAATTAGGACCATTTGCTAATGACCACAGTTCATCGGTTACCTCTGATGACTCTTCCACTCTCAATCTATTTATCTACAATTACATGTAACAAACAATAAGTAAATAATTTATAAATGACGACATTTTATAAAACTTTAATTTTGTTTAAGTTGTAAATGTCGAAAAATTATAAATGTTTTACCCTCTCTTTGAACCACTTGTGAAATTCTTGTCGTTGTATGTGGGTTATGTCATGTCCAACTCGAGTTTGTAATAGAATTTTGTGTTCCCTACTCAAAAAAAAAAAAAAAAAAGGGATTTTCCCTACTCAAAAAAAAAAAAAAAAGTGATTACTACGTAGTTCTGAAAATAAAAAAGCTAAGCATAAACATAATTCAATGAAACACATACTCTAAATACTTCTCTATCTTTGGGCTATTGTACAACACAAACCAATGAGCAATATCACGAATTTCTTGAGACATTTCAGCATCCTGTGTGATTAGACCAATTGGACGTGTAGTTTATGTGAATACTGTCAACCCTTGTTGATGTTCACCACGATCTTCATTCTGTTCTAGTCGATTATGCACGATTTCAATCCCATCAACATACATTGAACAAAAAGTAATGCGCTTTTTGACAATGTAAACCTCGGCAATTGAACCTTCTGGTCAAGCTCGGTTGGTTACATATTTTTTTAATGCTCCAAGAAACCTTCAAGAGAGAACAAATTAGGAGTATAGTTACACATGCAACACACTTATGCAAATCTCATTTACAAGTATAAGTGTAAAAAATACCTTTCAATTGGGTACATCCATCAATATTGTACAGGTCCTCCAGGAATAGCCTCACAAGGCAAATGATCAGCCAAGTGGATCATCACATCAAAAAAGACTGGAGGAAAGATCTTTTCAAGCTTGCATAAAATGTGTATTATACGTTCCTCGAATTTCTCCAGTTCGCTCTACCTTAGTGTCCTAGAGCATTGGTCTTGGAAGAAATTTCCTAACTCAAAAAGTGTTATGCTAATTTCTTTATCCACGTAACCACGTATTCCAATGGGAAGAATTCTTTGTATAAGTACATGGCAGTCGTGACTTTTTAGACCTGTTAGTCTACCATTTCTTGCATTCATTGATTTGGATATGTTTGCCGCATACCCATCTGGATACTTGACAGTTTTTAAAAATTCAAAGAAACCCTCCCTCTCTGCAGGTGTCAATAAAAAGCTTGCTCGAGGCTTGACATATGACCCATTGGGTCGTTGCGTTAGCCATAGCTCTTTTCTTATACCCATATCTTTCAAGTTTAATCGTGCCTTGTCTGTGTCCTTGTTCTTTCCATCAATGCCTAACATAGTTCCGAAAAACATTTTCACTAAAATTTTTCTCCACATGCATGACATCAATGTTGTGTCGAAGTTTTCGTTTCTTCCAATAGGGTAGCTCATACAAGATGCTTACCTTTGTCCAATTAGGGGCCTGACAGGGCCTTTTTCTATTACTTGGATGCTTTCCATATATGACACTTGTCATGTTGTTCAACTGGTCTTATATGTTTTCCACCGGCAACTCCAAAGATCTCTTCTGTTTCTCAATCTTACCATTGTAAGCCCTACTCTTTCACCTTTTTGGGTGGTCCTCAGGCAAGTAACATCGATGGTTAGTGTACCCCGTCTTACTTCTTAAAGATTCAAAATATGGTTCATCATTGCAAGTGTAACAAGAATAATGATCCTTTGTTCTCCACCCAGATATGTCATGTAATAACTCGACCCTCTTATATGCTTTACATCCCTAGTTCTATGAGAAATTATATGTTCAATGTGAACTTCCATGCAAAGTAATGCTTATATGTGTGAATTGTTCGATTATGTTTTCTATCTGTTGATTATTGAAACACATATGTCAAAATTTAGATGTTAACTTGGAAATTTAAAGCCGTAGAGGCGCGATAAACTGAAACTGAGTATGGGAACATGCTAATGGGAATTTTTAGAGCCATTTGGAAAACTTAATTGAAAATCTATTTTGTTCGAATCATTAAGGCTCGTTTGGCAAGTCTAGAAGCTAAAGGCTTTAATAAGTGTTATACAAGCCCTTTTTGAACTCATCTTTTGACATATAAGTTGAGTGGAAATCTAGAGAACTTTGTAGAAATAAGAAAGAAAGGGAGAAGAGGGAAGTCAACAAGATTTAGAAATTGAGGAACTTGCTAGGAGCAATTGAAGAATTTAACTTAAAGTGAGTATAGATCATTGGTATACTCTCAATTCCTCTTAAATTGATTTGCATTAAGCTTTGTATGGGAGTATCCTCCCTCCATGAAAGCTAGGGTTATGATTGGGAATAACTGAGTCTCATAATTGATCATGTACCTCTTGAATGTGTAAGATGGCAACATACTTGATCTCTCTATGTTTTGCCTAGTCCCACTTTTGTATGCTTGAATTTATGTACATGAATAGCTAAGCATGTGTACAGGTATATCTATACAATGAGAGTGAGGGAATTAAGGTGTAAAAGGCCATAGAATTACATGTTTATATGTTATGTGTTATGTTTTTAGTGCAAATCTACCTTGATTTTGACTGTAGAACTACCCCTTGTAAACCTAGAAAAGTTGAAGTTTTAGATAGAAAAACAGAGCAAACGACCGCACGTGCAGGGCTCACAGCCGCACGTGCGGAAAACAGGGGAGAAGGATGAAGCTATTCTGCTAAAAAGGCATGTGTGGCGGGGACTTCCGCACGTATGGCGTAAGTTAGGAAATTTTGTAATTTTCTTTCGCTCTTTTGGACCCTCCGAACATGTTATTATGTCTATTTGATGTCCTTATAATGCATTTAATTACATGAAACATAACGAATCGAATAATGAGAAGTAAAAGAAAATTTAAGAAGGATGATGTACTTACGATTTATGTGCTATGTGTAGGGCATCCACAGGAGGAAACCAGCATCCACCCATATTACAGTGAGTGATAGTAGCGTAATAACATGCTCTATACATGTTTTGTATTTATACATGTTATTCGAGATCTTATTCACTTTTGTGAGTACCTTACGTTATATGCAAAATGTCTACTATATGTTTTGAACTTTGACATGTGGAATATGGACTTGAGGTCGTTCTATTTGTGCATACGGTGGGCCCAAGGCCATTTTGTTACTATGATGGGCCTAAGGCCGTTCTGTAATTTGTAAGGCCTAAGGCCGTTCTGTATTCTGTTGGGCCTAAGGCCGTTCTGTCTTATGTGGGCTCGAGGTCGTTTAGGAAAGGGAAAAATGAGTGAGACTCTGATTTGTGAATATGCATTGTTCACCCAAGTTCATACTTTTAATTTGTTTGTACTACTATTATTCACCGAGCCTTGCTCACTTTACTTTCCTGAATGTTTTGTAGGTAACTAGCTTGCGGGTCAACCCTAGGTCAGCCAGAAGCTTGTAGCTGTACCCGTTTTGCTGAGTCACCCAAAGTGACTCTTTTGTTATGTCTTGCAAACTCTCTATGATGGCATGTTTATTATAATTTTGGGAGTAATAGATATGTATATAGATATTGTAAATGCTTAGCTTCCAAGTTGATTCCCTTTTGCCTTATGTAATGTGAAAAGTTATTGGAATATTATGTATGTATGGTAATGCAAAATGATCCTAGTGCTAGACATAGCTCAATGAAAGTTTATTCTTCTATTATTTAGTTTACATTCAGGCCCCGAGATTAGGTACATTTAAATAGCTAAGTTAAGGCCTTGAGTTAGGCCGGTCATGTCCAAACTGTTAGGGGCAGGTTTAGGTCGTGACATGTCACCAAATGCAGGCCAATCGTGTATTGTCCGCAACAAAGCTGCATGCATTCGGAAAGTCTTATTGGTGGAGGCATCATAAGTTAGTGCACCATTTGTCCATAACTCATTCAACTCATCCACCAATGGTCGCATGTAGATGTCAATATCAATCCCTGGTTCTGATTCTCCAGGAATAAGTAATGACACCAAACAAAATGGATCCTTCATAACCAACCAAGGTGGCAAGTTGTATGGAATGAGTATGACGGGCCACAAACTGTAAGAATTGTTCATGTTCCCAAAAAGGGTTAAACCCATCAACGACCAACCCTAGCCTCACATTTCAAGGCTCCAAGGCAAACTCGGGATGTTGTGCATCGAATTCCTTCCACTTATCACTGTCCGTGGGACGCCTCAATATCTTGTCGTCCATTCGTTTGTCTTTGTACCATCTCATGTCCTCTGCCCTCTTCCTTGACATGTACAATCTTTTCAACCTTGGTGTCAAAGGAAAGTATCGTAATACTTTATGGGGGATCTTGTTACCCCTTCCATGATTAATCTTGTATCTAGATGTCTTACAAGTTGGACATTTATCTAGTGTTGCATTCTCCTTCCAAAATAATACACAATCATTTATGCAAGCATTAATGAGCTCATATGACAAGCCCAAGTCACGTAGTATTTTCTTAGCTTCATAAGTTAACTTTGGAACCAAATTTTCTTTCGGTAAAAGTCTACTTAAAAACTTTAGCATCATGTTAACTGACTTATTGCTCCAATAATTTGTTACCTTCATATTAAGCACCCCGGTCACAAACTTCAACAAAGTATAATTTGTACAATTCGGGAACACTTCACGCTTGGCATCAGTCAACAACTGATCAAAAGTTCTCACTTCCTTCCCTTGGGTTGTAACAGTTGATTCCCCTTTTATTCGATCTTCCACTACAGCTTCAATACCACCTAAAATTTCATCGCCATCAAGTTGCATTTCATCATCATGATACACCTCGTTTGAAACACGGGGTTCCCCGTGCTGGTGCCATATAGTGTAAGTTTGCATAATCCCATATTGGAGCAAACGAATTTCCACATTTTGAAGATTTTGTCTATAAAAATTCACACACTTTATACACGGGCACAAATTATTACCATTCTGGTCTAAAACCCCCATTGCAAATTGACGAAATAACTTGACCCCATCATTATATGGTTTACTCATCCTTCCATCAATCGTCCTACCTAGGGCAATCCAACTTTTATCCATGTCTGATCACAAATGAAAGATTAGGAACAATATAGTATATTGTAGACTTGGGTATTTATGAACTAATTAAATTAAAAAATTCAATAAGAGCTTCACCAAATATATGTCCAGGTCTTTAATAAAGATTCTTATACAAGTTCTAAGGTTATATACAAGTAAGGAATAAAAACTAACAAAAATGGTCATTAATAATTTTAACACATCTTTACCAAAAAAGATAATTAAAAATCAACAAAAATCACATGTCTACACATTTTATTGCAATTTCAATGAGAGTGTAGACGTGCCCGAGAACTCCCGAGCTTCGCGCGCGAAGGCACGAAATTCGTTTTCTCTCTAGCTACTACAACTTTGGACTCATGTCACGATTCTGAATCTAATCTCACAATGTGCGATGTAAGATCAATAAATCACCAAAGAGTCCAAATTCGACAAATCGTTTTGGAAAACTGATTTTAATAAAGAAGTGCCAAACATGGACTGCTTTGCCAGATACAAAGTCGCCACCTAAATATTTTATTTTGGGGGAATTTAGGAAACCCTAACTCGTGCCAAAGGCCACGTGTCCGTCATCACCAAAGTTGCCTCGGTTCAGGAACTTGGGTACGAGAGGGGAAGGTCATGCAATGAGCACCCCCGCTCGCCCGATCAAAGATCGGCCTTTACTAACATGATATCTTGTTTTTTAAAATACATGCGTTCTTATTCCAGTTATTAACCTAGAATTACTATGTGATGCGCACATCATACAAGTATAGACTAGATCGCCTAAGTTGGAACAAAACATTGCATATTCGTTTGTTTTAAAACAGTTTGAAGTTTGCTACTCGCAAGTAGGCTAAAGCAAGGATTTTGATGAATTGTTCCAATTCAAGTAATCCAACCTTCACCCACAAGCATTCAGGCAGTTATATCGAATAAGCCGTTAGCCTCATGGCAAGCATGCTAACATGGCAGCATTAACACATATGCAGTATGCTAAAGCGTAAACACTCACGGTGTACTTCGAGCCAAAACAAGGAACTAGTTAGAAATCATGTATGATCCTAGTTCATGTTAAGATGGCTAATGCAACATATGCGAAAATGTAACTAAGATAGGCTCGGCTACCTAGAATGTCATGTGAAATGCAACTTGATACATGTATTCAAATTGGAATTAAAATACAATACAGTTAGTATGATGCGCTGAGCCTGGTGCATGCAATACAGATGAATGGATGCACGCAAGCAAGCATAAGGATGCTAATTGAAACATGCCCTAAAACTAACCATCGAAAGCTGGTAAATAAAAGGGAGAAAGAAATGTTCATGTTAAGATGGCTAATGCAACACATGTAAAATGCAACTAGAAATAGGCTCGGCTATTCTGAGATGGCATATGAGATGTAACTTGATAACATGTTGTTGAAAACGTATTCAAGTAACTGTATTGAAATACAATGCAGTTTGTATGATGCGCCGAGCCCCATGCATGAAAGATAGATGAATGATGCATGCATGCAAGCATAAGGATGCTAATCGAAATATGCCCTAAACTAACCATCGTAAGCGGTTAAGTAAAAGGGAGAAAGAAATGGGGGTTGGAAGACATGCATCTCATAAGCGGTTAAGTAAAAGGGAGAAAGAAATGGAGGTTGGAAGACATGCATCACACGTACGCACGCTTATTACAACAGTGCGCCCTCTCGACTAAGGGACCGAATAAGAGGCTAACTAGCTAATCTAAGCTAATTAAACTAATTATTACACAACAAAACTAGCTAACTAATCCTAGTTAACTAATTAAGCTATTACAAAACAAATCGAATAGTTAACGCATTAACTAATTAAATACAGAACCAAAGCGTAAACTAGCTAAGCAAATTAGCTAAGTAAAGCATTAAAAAGAGGTTCTTAGAGGGAGAAGACTGGATGCATGCCCGGTCGCCTCGTTTGGAAATCCGTCGCGATGCCCCAACTTGCCTCTTTTTGCAATTGTTTCCAGAACATTGCACAAAGCTCCAGAAAGCTAAAACTCCATCATGGGAACCTGTGGTGAGGGCTGCCGACCAGTTGTTGAGGAAAGAGACCACCTGTCGACCACTTTCTGTGCTGAAAAACCAGAAAAAGTGGTCGGTCAGGTAGTAATACTGGTCGGCCGACCAGTTGTTGCTGCTGAATTCCAGTTTGTTGCAACAGAGAGCAAGAAAGGGCATGGCAATGTATTTGCAAGATATGTGTGCACAACCACCCTCTCTATCATGTCATGAACTCAAGGGAGTGCGGTTCTCGACCCTCGGGCCACCAATCACGCATCTCGATGCATGATGGCCGAGAAGCCAAATTGCACAATTCAATGTAAAATGAATGCACAAGTAAACACATAAAGCCTACAACTCTATCATGTATGATCAAGAGCGTTGGCGACCGAGAATTGAGGCATGTTTCATCACTTCAAGTATGAAATGCTAATGGCATGCATAGACAATGCAAGGCAACAACTTGGCATACACAATGCGAATAACAACATGGCATACACAATGCAATGTAAGATGGCATTCTCAATGCAATATAACATGATCAACTTAACAAAGCTAATGACATGCAAACTATGCTAATGCATGCATGCACAATGCAATGCAACAAGGGCAACTTAGCAATGTTAGGGACATGCATACTCAATGCAAGGCAACATAAGCTTGCAACAACATGTAATGCAACATGATAAATGGACTTAAACCAAAAAGGGATAGACCTCAGTCATGCCCAAATCAGTGGCCAATGGTGATAAAATTAAGGCACATAAAGCACATACAAGCATGCACATGCAATGGCCTATCAAAGAGGCCTAAGAGCACAACTCTTAAGAGTGCTCAAAGAGTGACAAAAGTGGAAGTGTAGCAACACTAAGCGCACTGAAATTAGACAAGAGATGATGCCAAATCACTCAATCAAAATAAGTAAAGCATGCAATGGTCCTTAAGCATGAAACTATCAAAGAGGACTACAAAGGGGGCATGCAATATATGGCACAAATGCATGAACCAATCATGGACAGAGCTTAATTAGGTTTAAACAAAGACCTAAACATGCTGAGATAGGGGCTTAAAGACCTAGGCATGCAAGCAAACAAGCTAAGCCATAAAAGAGGCAACAATGCATAACACTCAAAGGCACTTAAAGAGTGAATGAAGTGGGAACATGGAAATGCTAAACGCTCTGAAATAACATAATAAATGATGCCAAATCATATACATGATGCAAATGAAGCATGTTATGAAGCCTAAAGGTTGAAGCTAGCAAGAGCACTTGTACTACGACTATGTAAAACATGAAACATATGGCAAAGGCAACCCAAAGCAGTCCTTGAACATATCAAAATGATACTAAAATGTGTATGGAAGGAAGTCAAAATAAGCTAGCATGGTGAGCATAAGGCGTGATGCATACAAGGCAAATTAGGTGGATTACATTACACCTACCAAGACCAAGCATGGAATGACATAAGCAACAAAAATCAGAGTTATATCATGGCATAATAACCCAAAAAACACATTGAAATGATAGCTCGCAAGCTTAGGCATAAAGACATACGCAATGACCTATGTTAAGGGATAAAGGGGCAAACCTTCCAACGCATTGAATAAGTGACAAATGCAAGTGCATGACCATAAAACATGGACTGAAATCACATTATAAATTATGCCAAATCATTCAAATAGTCCAAGCAATGCATGCTAGTGGACTTGATACACAAAGCTAGCAAGCTAGAATGCACTATAGCTATACAAGGCATGGCATGCATGACCAAAACAACACAAATCAGACCTTAAACATGGTAAAACATGAACAAAATCTTCTTCAAGTTAAGCCAAAAGCATGCTAGAATGACATGTCAAAGCATGATGCATGTTAGGCTAATTCATGGAATTGCATTACAAGTGCATGGAGCATGCATAGGGCCATTAAACCAAACCTTAACAGAGGTATATCATGGTAAAACAACATCAAGAACATGCTGAAATGGACTCAAAACAAGCTAGAATATCATGCTACTTCATGAAGCATACAAGACTAGTTTGTGAAGATTACACTACAAGTGTATTAAGCATGCAAGGGATGATCAAGACAGCCAAAAATAGTGGCATGATATGCTGAAATAACCCCAAATACATGCTAAGAACAAGCCAACACAAGCTTAACAAACATGCTCAAACATGAGGCATATGAAACAAGTATTCAAAATACACGGAGAGGGGATAACCCTCTCCTACTTAGGACCTCAAAACCACCTTTCCACCACTAAAAATCCTTTGGATTTCAGTGGTAGAAAGGTCATGCAAAGGCTACAACAAGAGCCTAAAGGGATGGCTGAAAACAAGGCCTAACAAGGCCTAAGAGGGGGCAGACCACCCCCAACGAAAAAGTGACCTTAAACAAACATTCTAAGCATGCAAAAATAGAACTTTTTTCAGTAGAAAGTTAAGCTTAAAACAGCATGCAAGTTGGGCTAAAAGCTTAAGGAAAAATGGGGGTTTTAAGGGATAGTAACCCACCTTTGAAGAACCACTTTAAAGCTGCAACTCCAGCAACTTCTTTGAGCTCAAACCAGTCCAAAAGCACCAAAGACAACCTCAAGAATCCTCAGCAACAAAGGTATGGTGTTTTAGTGTGTGCTTGTGTGCAAAAGTATGATCAAATGACACTTTTAATGCACAAAATGAAGAACAAGAGTAAGATAGATACAACTATGTATGTATAACTCTCAAGGCACAAAATTCTGAACCTAGAGGAGGGAGAAGGAGCCTTCCTCTTACAGAGAACAAAAGCACAAGCTTCTTGAAGAAGCTAAGGCTCAAGGCCGTCCCTCCATACACGTGCATGGAGGATGGTTCTAGTGCCCTCCAGCTACAGTTGGAGGAAAATATCTCCAAAAAGGTGACAAAAAGCAGCTGACCACTTGAGGTGGTCGGCCAGCTACTTAAAGTGGTTGGCCGACCACTTCAAGTGGTCTTCCAAGAAGACAACTGGTCGGTTAGGGGTATGAGAGGTCTACACATTGAAAACAAGCAAGTGGTGTGGTGGCCGACTAGAAAAAGTGGCCCAAAGACCAAGAAAGCCAGTTATCCGACCAGAAAACTGGTTGGCAGGAGGAAAAGTGGTCTCGAAGGGGAAAAACTAGTCTCCCACCCTTGTACCACCTTCCAAACAAGGAAAACAAGGTTTTTACGAAAAACAAACCAAAACAGATGCAAGACGAGAGATCGGGAGGAAAAGCATGCGGCCGAAAGCCTTGAAGAGTAGTCTACTGGCATCAAAAGTGGTATACGACCACAAAAGTTGTCTCCTGGACCACAGTGTCCCTCTAGGTAGAGGCAACAAGGTGTGGTTCAAAAACCACGTCAAACAGAGAATGTTAAGCGGTCCCGAGACAAGGTGCGCGACCGAAGGCTCCAAAAACAGGAAACTAGTCTCCAAACGGGAAAAGTGGCCTACGACCACAAAGAGATGGTCTACAAGACCTCTCCCTCCCTCCGGGAAGAGAAAACAAGATTCGGTCCACAAATCGAGCCAAAGCACAAAGAGTTTAGAGGCCCGGAGACGAGGCATTCAGCCAAAACTCCGGAAACTCGAAACGAGCACAACATGCATAATCACCGAGTGCTCTATCGATGACGTTTGAGTCTTAAGGTCGATCAAAAATGGGGTTTCTATAGAGAGCCAAGCAGGATCTATATAGAACGTCAAATGGAACATTATTCAAGTATTTGGGTTTTGAGGAACATAGTTGCCCAACTACTCTCCATCCAATTTGGAGATAAATTGACAGAATACCATTGGAAAAAAAAAAGGAGAATAGCATTATAGGTTTAAATATTAGGTCCTATTTAAAGTGTAACACACAAAAATAAAACAAGGTCACTGCCACATTGATTCATTTTGTTCTTGATTTCTATCTAGCTAATTTCCTTCTGTAGTTAAAATTCTTCTAAGTGTAACTTCCTCCATCAGTTCAGTGTCATATAAGAAACTGATTCAATCACTACATGCATTCCATGAATCACAAAACCATACAATATCTTAAAAAAATAAAATAAAAGAATAAGAATTGTACAAGAAGTACATAAAGGGTAAAAAGAATGAAACCAAACACATAGCAACATTACCATTTTTTCATAAAATAGTTAAACTGCCCTATAAATTCGTTGTCAATCACCCCTACATCATCAACCAGAAGAGAATTTACATGCACCCACTTGTCTTCTTTAGGATTCACTTGTAAGTCGTAACTTAAACTATCTTAAGGCTTTAATATTTAATTACCAACTTGAAAGAATATAGAGAACATATTAGGTAGATAATGTTGAACAATTAAATTTACCCTTATCATCCAATTTCTTGTAATTATATATATAAAAAAAATAATAAACACAAAAAAAAGGGTAGAAATTTGCAGCACACTAACAACTGTTCATAAACTTCAATATAAACAACATAATGAGGAGCATGCTTAGGAGCATAGAGGTCAAAAAAATTCAATTGCTTCACTTATGGTTCATATGTAATTTTCTTTCTCAAACCATCTCGTCAACTGGATCCGTTACATGAATAGCAGCCACAATTAACAAAATGATAGTTCAAGTTAAAATTGTTCATTATTTTAGGTGATAAAATTGATCCAATACAAATATATATATATATTGATAATGGCCACAACGTACATATACATAGACATTCTCAATCAAAACTGTACCGGTAAAGTGTGCTACAAATACATTTAAAATATTCTATTTTCATAGTAGGTGAAAGTGTGCAATCAATTTGAAACTATATTGCCATCATGTGAGCTAAACAACACCAAAAGTGACATGGACCCAGTCCCCAACAAAGTCAACAATAAAAGCGAAGTTAAATCAAAAGATCCCTTTCAACCTTAGCTTCTCATAAACGACATGAAAAATTACAAATATGATATGTAGTTTTAGATTGCTATTTCCAATTTCACTTTATCACTCATCATGTAGTTCAGCTGTTATTATTATTTATCAACAAATAAAGATTCCATTAAACTAAAATGTGGGATAAAAAAGATAAAAAACAACACCCAAACCAACCGTACATAAATACAATAGAAATCCTTATCTACCAAATTAACCCTTCTTCGGATCCAAATTTGCCATCAGTTAGGCTGTCACAATAGAAATCCTTGTCTATGGCCACTCTGTTTATTTTGGTAAAAAATATTTTTTACAAATGAGTGAAGACCCCCCAGAAGAAGGTTTTTCAACACAACAGATTATGGCTTTCAATACATACACAATGAGGGACCAAATATACATGCAAATACATACACAATCAATGAATTAGGGCTTTGAAATTAAGAGAGAGAAAGGGAAAATAGGGGAAAATGTATGAAACCACTAAAATCAAACCCATTTAGGATATCAAATCCACAAAACTTTACAAATCAAACCACTTCAACCAAACCCATTTTTCGAAATCAATACCAAATTAAATTGAAGAAATCATAACAACCCTAGAGCACGATTAAGAAAGAGAGAAATAGAGAAAGGGGGACAAAGAGGGAGAGAGAGTGACCGAGGTAGACAGAGCAAAAAGCAGATCGCGAGTGAGAGAGAGACAGACTGAGAGTGAGAGAATACTTGTGAGGATGCGGCGGTGGTGATCCACGGGTGGTGGTGGTGGGGGTGGCAGTGGCGAGGTGCGTTGGTGGCTAGCGGCGTTGGTGGTGTGCGTTGAGGTGAGGTGATGTAAGGTGAGGTTTGGTGATCAAATCTGTGTGTGAGAAGAAGAACCGATATATCTAAGGCGCCAATATATTCATTTCCCTCTAAAACCTTTAGTAACTATACCATTTATTTGGTGACAAAATTATTTCCTCACTAAAAGATAAAATTATTGGCCATGAAAATAGTTTTTTCACTAAATGATATTAAAATATTAAAAATTATTGGTGACGAAAATATATTCGTCATTAATAATTTTATAATTGATGACCAATTTTTTCCTCACCAAAAGTCTGAAAATTTTGGAACCATCCGAAAACTTAGCGGGAAAATCTTTAGTGACAAAAAATATAAATAATGATGAAAAATAATTTCGTCATCTAATTTTTTTATTATGTATGTATATTGGTGACGAAATTTTATTTGTTTCTAAAAATGGTACATTTGGAGACGAAATATTATTTTCTTCACTAAAAGGTACATCTTTCATGACATTTTATTTTTGTCATTAGTTTTTGTCTCCAAAGACACTTTTTGTTGTAGTGACACCCACGCTGTAGCTCATGTCATAAAATTCAGATATAACAAAGAATGGAAGTTGGTTTTCAAATAACATCAAGTCATTGCAGATTTGTACACCCTTTCATGATACTTTGACTTCATCACCCACATGTGATTGTTGATGTTCATCCTTAACAAAATCAAACTCAAACCTGCCAAGAAGAAACTTAACAACAAAGCAAGCATCATATAGCATCATTTTCACAAATTCATCACTATCAAGGTGGTCAACTGGGTCTGCATAATACTTTCGAGATTTTCCTTCTAATTTCTTCATAGAGTCTAAATAATCCTCCTTATGCAGATTGTTGTTACGTTGAAGGAGCAATTCCTAATAATGCTCTTTACGTTTTTCCATAGCAAGTAGTTTGGGTTGACCACGGTGGTAAGGCCCTATTGAAATTAGGATAGGTGTGTATGCTTTTTCATTTGCATTACGCAATCCTTCATGCACCCTGAAGGTACAAGCTGCTTCATCGACCAAAGCTTTTGTTTCTTCCATGTCGATGGTATGTTGTTCCGTATTATTATCTATTAAATTTAAAGGATAACATGAAATCACCTACCTAAAACATTTATTTATTATTATTATTTGCATATGTAGATTTTACATAGTGATTTCCATTGTATACAAAAATTTAATACATGCAGAAATTTATATTTATTAATTAGAAGTTTAAAAAAAAAGAGAGTCTATTTTTATTATGGATAAATTGCAAATACACCTCTGAGATTTATTTAAATACGGATTGTTTCAAGTGGTTTTAAAAATTACATCACGCCTCTTTAAGTTGCTAATTGGATAACAAATGACTCATTTTATTAATAAATCATCAAGTCAATTAACAATTTTTACTAATGTCAGAAATATATTTTAATTAACAATTTAGATAATTTTATTGCTAGTATCACTTTGTTTGGTTTTGATTTTTTAAAAACTGTTTTTTAAGTTTTCAATTCATATTTTTTTATTGATTTTTTAACATTTCAATCAATTTTTTTACTTTTTACATCCACTTAATTTAGATACACTTAAAAAGTATAAAATTTGTGTAAAACTCTGTCAAAAATTCATTAAATATAAAAAATATAATATATATATATTGTACATTTTAATATTTTTTTCATTTTTAATTAATTTTTTTACAAAAAAAGTGCACAAATTATATATTTTTTAAGTGTATCTAGATTAACTAGATGTAAAAAGCTAAAAAAATTGATTAAAATGTTTAAAAAAATTCAATGGGAACAAAAAAATATGGATTGAAAACTTAAAAAACTATTTTTAAAAAATCAAAACCAAAAATCTATTTCATAATTAAAATTAATATTTTTGTAAAGATTTAGGCTGAACCGGGCCGAATCAAGATAAAAATCTTTATCTCAAGAGCAACTCGAAAATTAAATAAGTTCAAAATATTAACTCAACTAAACTCAACTTTATAGCTTAAACAAAAAAATAATTAGACCGGGCTAACGTTTGTTTTGAAAATGGGCTAAAATAATAAAAAAGTCGATTCTTTTTTTTTCTCGCGTCCTTTCATTAAAAAAAAAAAAATCAATTTTTAAAATAACCTTAACACTGTATTTGGTTCATGAAGTTGGAGAGAGATTTAGAAAATAAAAGAAAAAGATAGGTAAAATATGAAAGAAATATAATTACATTTCACCTAAATTTTAAACACATTTTAATTTTCTTTTCGAAATCCTTCCCTAAATCCATGAACCAAAGGAAATGAAAATGCAATATCACTTTTTGTTTGGTTGGAGGATTTGATGAGGGAAATGAAAAAAGAAATAAAAATACTTTCTCACTTTTTGTTTGGTTATAATAAAAATATATGGAAAAAGAAAATGAGAGCAAAATGCAATCCTACATTTTGAATTTACTTAGACTATTTTCTTTCTCTATTTCCCAATCTAACCAACCATACCTTGAAATTCGAATCTTATCAATTGTTTCTTTTTCTTTTTCTTTTTTGTTAAAAAAATTTATTTATCTTTTCCTTTTCATTTTCATTATCAAATTTTTCAACCAAACACAAAATAAATATATTGGACACCCATCGTACCAATAGCCACCCTACCAACCCTGGTCGAAACCCACCCTAGCCTACACATGGATAGTGACTTTCATTTATTTTTATGATTTTCTTTTTTCTTATATCTATCAATATAAGAATCTCTTCGGTTGAAATGGTGTGTTTTTATTTTGCCAAAATTATTCTCAACAAATTATTTTATTCTTTTCAAAAATTATATATCATATACGCTTTATAATTAAAGAAGAAAATGATATAACTCTATACTTTATAAGATATAATTAAAAAAAAAAGTCATAACCAAATACTATATGAGACATAAGCAAACATATCAAAATAATATCATAATTAAAGAAGAAAATAATATAGTTAAGAGTACATATGGTAAGAAGTGTGTATTGTAAAATTCTTCTACATATACATTGACAAAACAATAAAAAAAAATATGGAATCAAAAATTAACTATAAATACCTGACAATGTTGGTTGGTTGACAGAGGAGATGATGTGGAGATAATATTATTCAAATCAAATTGGACCAACTATTATTGACTGACAAAAATGAGTAGATCTTTTGTTAAATCTAACGCAATAGAATAATGATTGAGACCCTCACTCTCACAAATCTTTACAAGACTTTCATAAATTTGGACTACTTATGTTGTGGACCCCACACATGTATAAATGGGCCCCGTACATACATAGAGGGCCAAAATTGTAACGCTCTCGAAATAATACAAATAACCCAACGCATAATAGAAATGAATATAAGATAATTGATACACTTTCATATATCAGAGTTCGAATTACAAAAGGAATTACATGTATTATACATTCATAAACGTTCATCCTAAATCTATAGCATGTAATACAAGCTAATAACAACCGAAATAAATGCTCTACGAGTGAACATCTTTCCAAGTTATCACTTGGTTATAACAAAAGAGAGACATAAGCTCTATACATGTAAATCCCTCAGCTTGAGTAAATATTCAAATAGAAATTTTTTTTAAAATAAATAATAATAATAAAAATAATAAGAATAATAATAATAATAATACAAAACGGAGTCTTCAGCTCCAAGGTCCTCCCAAGCTATGTCCTTGGAGTAAGCATCTCACCAGCACTTGAAAATGGTTTCCCAAGTGTAGACACCCCATTTTTGACTGCCCTTAAGACTTGGGCGCTACTCATTGTTTACTTGGTGATGAAAGGTGTGCAGTGCAAAGGTTCGATTTCTTTGGCAAGGAGAGCGTCAAATCCCGACCTCACACCCCATTTTGAACCAAAACTATTTTGAATGATTTTTAGACCTTAAAACCCTCTTTTTCAAAATATTTTTGAAACAAAATTCCTACGATGTTCCAAGGTTCGCATTTTATTATATGATGCTTTTTTCGGTAAACCGAGCAAGGACAAAGTAGAAAAGAATGAAAGAGATGTGAACTCTTTGAAAAATATTTAAAACATCTTATTTAGGGGTTCGAAGTTGAAGAAAATTGGAGGAAAGGGAAGAAACCAAGTTGGGGAAGAAGATGGGCATGAACCGTTAAGAGAGAGTCGAGCGGCCCTCGCTAAATCAGGCCTATCCATTTGTACAGTTGGATTTCAGCTATGAGGCCACCACCGTTGGAAAGAAGACTTCTGGGGCTTCATTTTTCACTCAATAATCTCCTAAAGCCGAGTCCGGATGGGGGAGGTATGGTTGGTTGGAATTGGGCATGAATCTGGTTGAGCCAAAACTAAGTAGTCTTCACTAAAATGAGCATAACTTTCTTCACACTTTGAATTTTGATGTGAGGCTTCCACCATTGGAAATCTTACTTCTGGGGATTCAATTTACACACAATAATGACCTGTAAAGGAGTCCAGATGAAGGAGAAATGCCCATTTGAAGTTGGACCTGGAGAGCAGATTTTTGCTGTCGGCGATAAATGTGGGCTATCGGCCACCAGGGGTGGCCGGTCGGCCAGAAAAGTGGCCGGCTGGCCACTTGAAGTAGCCGACCAGCCACTAATGTCCCAAACTCAGATATTTTGCAAACCTTTTCCCTCCAGTTGTTCTACATAACCTCCAACTGTCCTAATTCAGATATTTCAACCAAAGCTCATATATTGCTATATATGCAGGCCATATCTCTCATTTTGGAAGGTTAGCAAATTTTGGGAGCCTCTCTCTCTAAAAATCCTCTCTCTCTTGCCCTTTTGTGCATACAAGAAGAGAGTGTGCATAGAAGTAGAGATACACTTCTCCTTTGCCTAGACATCCTTCATCAAAGTTGCATATCTTTGGGATGAGGTCCCTTAGAATCTATTTTGGGCTGTTCAAGGCTGGTTTTGGCTCAGATAGTGGCTGTTTAAGTGCTGTGCTTGAAAGGTATAAGACTTACCTTCCTTAAGCTTATTTTTGCACACTTGTGTGGCCGCCTTTGCATGCTATTTTTGGCCTAGTTTTCAACTACAAAAAAATCTATTTTTAAGGTTTAAAAGTGGTGGTTTAAGGCTTTTTTGGAGTTAGGGATGGTCCACCCTCTTTTGTAGCTTGTTTACTAAGTGTTGTGCCATTTTCTGAAGCTTTTAAAACAGCCTCTTTTTGGCCTTTTAACCACTGAATTCTAGAGGAATTTTAGTGGCAAAAACTTGGTTTTGAGGTCCAAAATAGGAGGGGGTGGCCTCCTCTCCTTGTGTCTAGTTTGCAAGTGTAGATAGCCTAACATGTGAGCATGTACTTCTACCTTTTTGTAGCTTAATTCAAGCATGTTTTAGGCTCTATTTTGACATGTTTCAACTTTGTTTTTGGTTGGTTGGAGCACTTGTTGCTTGCTCCTGGCACTTGTAGTGTAATTATGCTTAGTAGCCTAAAATACCTAATGAGTTAGCCTATCATTCTAGCTTGTGTTAGGTTGACCCCAACACATTTTTGCTAATGTTTTGACATGATTTAACTCCGTTTTTAGTGGTCTTGGTCATATGAGCCATGTATTGTATAGCTATAGTGCAAGTGCCTTTACTAGCTTAGTGTTTTATGGCATCCTACATGTCTTGCATGAGATGATTGCATCCCACAACATCATTTTACATGTGATTTCAGTGCATATATCTCTGTCACACTCTCACTTATTGAGAGTTGTGCTTTGAGCCTTGCTTGCGAGCTAACAAATGAGCATGTTTTTCTTGCTTTCTATGCTTCAATCTCAGCATATTTTGGCCACTATTTTGGCATGTTTTAGCTCTGTCCAGAGCTGGTTTAGTCATTTAAGCTTGATATTGCATGCCTCTAGTGTAGTGCTCTTTACTAGTTTAATGCCTTTGGCTTTTGAAAATGTCTTGCATGCATTGCTCGCATGATTTAGTGTCTTTAGCATGCCATTTTAGCCCTGAAAAGTCTGTAACCTTCCCTTATTCTTCACTTTTTAATTTTCTTTGAAGTGGTCTTGAGCCCCTTGATGGCTTGAGTGTGGAATTGAGGTTCACATGCCTAATGGTTTTAACTCTCTCTTGAGGGTTCCTCCTAACCAATAGCATGAGACCTCTTTCATGCTCAAGGCACTTGTGGCTTGGGCCATCTTTCCAATTAGAGGACTTTCACATTGGACTTAATCGGTTAAAGGATTAATTGGTAATGTAAAATGTGTAAACAAGAAATGAGCAAATAAAACATGAACAAGATAAACATTTGTATTGCATTGCATGTGTTTGGATCGGACGTTAATTCAAACACAAGAAATGTGGGACGTTTCATACTCAAAGTGATGAAACGTATCACGTTTCTTGGTCGCCAACACCCTTGATGATGCGTGATAGGGTGGAGGTTCTTCAAGTCTTGTTTGTGCATTCATTAACATTGTACAAGCTTGGCTCTTTGGCTATTATGCATTGAAAATGCTTGATTGGTGGCTTGAGAGCCAAGTGCCACACTCCTTTGAGCTTGAGAAATGATAAGAAGGGTGGCAGTACTCACATTTCTTGAAAAATGCATTGCTTTGCCTCTGTTGTTCTCTGTTGCAGCAAAAACAGAAGCCTGGAAAAATGGGTGGCCGACTGGCCACTTGCAGTAGCCGACTAGCCAGGTGAGGTAGCCGACCGACCACCAGTTGAAAGGTTGTCCAATGTGTTCATGTGTTGGAGCAGAGGCAATCTGGAAGTTTGTGCAGTGTTTAGAGATCACAGTGATTGCAAACAGAGGCAACTGGTGGCAAGGCGATGGATTTTCGGGAGGAAGCCAACCAAGCATGCATGTCTCCCTCGCCTGCGAGGTCACTTTTGTTAGCTAGTTGTAGCTAATTATTACATGTGCTGTAATTAATTAGTTTAATTTGTTTTGTAGTAGTTTAAATAGCTTAGCATAGCTAGTTATTCAATTGTGTTGTAATAACTAATTAGCTAGAATAGTTAATTAGTTGGTTTGTAATAATTAGCTTAGCTTAGTGTAGCTTAGCTTCTTTATTCGGACCGTCCTCCGAGAGGGCACAATGTTGTAATAAGCGTGCGTGCGTGTGTGAATGTCTTCCAACCCCACGTCTTTCTCCCTTTTATTTATCCGCTTTCAATGGTTAGATTTGGGAACGTTTTAATTAGCATACCTTATGCTTGCATGTTTGCATCATTCATTTGTCTTGCATGCACTGGGTTCACGCATCATTCAAACTGCATCGTATTTCAATACTTCTTTGAATACATGTATCAAATTGTTGCATTCATATGCCATCTTAGATAGCCGAGCCTATTTAGTTGCATTATTGCATGTGTTGCATTAGGCATTTTGCATAGTTCGGATCATGCATATTTCTAACTAGCTTTTGTTTTGGCTTGGAGTACATTGTAAGTTTACGCTTTAGCATACTTGCATGAGTGCGAATGATGCTATGTTTATCATGCTTGTCATGAGGCTATTTGCTTAAATGATAAATTGCATGAATGCCTATGGATGAAGGCTTCATTGCTTGAATTGGAACAATTCATCGAATGTGAGTTTTAAGTCCACTTTGCGAAGTGGCAAATCGTGTTTTAAAGCCCACTTGAAGATGGCAAATCTGCGCTTTAGCCCACTTGAGGGTGGCACTTTCAAACCATTTTAAAAAACAAACATGAGTTGAGTTTTTCCAACTTAAGCGATTTAGTCTATACTTGTATGTTATGCGCATCACATAGTAAAGTTAGCTAATAACCGGATAGGAACACATAAGATTTATAAAACAATATATCATGCTTAGTGGAGGCTGATCTTTTGATCGGGCGAGCATGGGTGCTTATTTCAGGACCTTCCCCTCTTGTACCCAAGTTCTCGAGCCGAGGCAACTTTGGTGATGATGGATACGTGGCCTTAGACACGAGTTAGGGTTTCTTAAATTTCTCCCAAAATAAAACATTTAGGTGACGACTCTATAATATGGCAAAGCAGTCCATTTTTGGCATTATTTGCTTCAAAATCTGATTTTCCAAAATGATTTGCCGGATTGGACTCTTTGATGTTTATCAGTCTTACATTGCACTTTGTGAGATTAGATTTAGAACCGTGATAGGAGTCCGAACTGTAGGACCAATTCGCACCTCTCCAAAAGGGGGGTGCGCGAAGAAAGTCAAGTCCACAGTTTTTGGCAACTCTGCTGGGGATTTAGAGAACTTGACTCGAACTCATGATATGTTGTTTTATTTACACTTATGTGTTTCTTTACATTACATTCGCATTGGTGCGCCTAAGTCACAGTGTTTGCCATCTGCTATTCTTGAGTGGTTTGCCGGAGGCTTGCTTGGAAAAGCTTGCCATAAGGATGACCGGTTGTGGGCTCTGCCACGATGGGAACACAAACCTTGGTTTTGGATCACTGTCGTATCGTTCGATCTTCTTTCCACTTCTCGGTGTTGGGAGCGAGAGGTATATTAGGTGGTCTTGCTGAGGCACCCTTTTGACCAATCGACCTAGTTGCATATCGGAAGCCATAGAGACTGTTCCAAACTAGGACAGGTTGCTTACCCGAATGCAGGATTGTGTGAAGCCACTTGTTGTGCAAAGTTAAACCCTAGCTCCTGACGAAACTAGGACAGGGTAACCCTACCCCATCACAAGGGTGTTTTGGTTCTCAATTAACTGGTATGTGCTTTACAGTGAAACTGTACATGGATGTGTATATTATTTGCCAAGTTGGCATCTGTTTTGGGGAAGAACTCAGTGTGGAACACAGTCATTCAGCTATGCTGATATCTGTTCTAGTGAAACCAGGCTGCGGTGCTGTCTGTTTTCTCTTTTGCTAGGTAGTCTTGGAACCATAGCTTCAGAAGGCTCCGATATCCCCGGGTACATTGGATTTGCATTGATAGACTTTGTCAGGTCGGAGATTTAGTTAAAGGGCAACCAGTGTTTTCTTTGCTGGTGGTAAGGCAAAGAAAGGCCAGTCAGGGCTTACCGGTTCAACTGATCTAACAGTCACCAGTCACATCACCTTTGTTCAAACTCAGTAGACCGTGATAGCACAGAGTCCGGAAGAAGTTGCGGCCATGATAGCGGCATTGAACCAGGGAATCGCCATGCAGGATGAGACCAATGCTGGAATGCAACGCCCATCTGGGGCACCTACCACACATCTAGCCTTGGGACCCCAGCCAAACTTTGACCCACTTCCGCCGGCTAAAGATTTGCAAAGTCTAGATCCTCGAGAAGGGTTGGCTCAAGCTCAGGTTTTTAGACCCCTAGTGCAGCCTAATGAAAGGCTTTATCCCCTTGATATTAATGATCTCGATCCGACCTCAGTGAAAATTGTGAACCTTGAGAAACAATTCAAAAAGGCACAGGGCTTTAACACCATTCCTGACATTGAGGATGGGTACATCGAGGCTGCCGTAAGGCTCCCAGACAGATTCAAAATGCCACATGTTGACCGTTTCGATGGGTTTGGAGATCTTATGGTACATATCAGGCTTTTCTTGGATGTCCTGAAATCGATGGGTCTGACTAAGCCGTAGAAACTCTCTCTGTATGGAAGAACCCTGTCAGCATAGTAGCCACTTGGTATGCCAAGTTAGAGGATAAAGTGAAGCAGAACTGGGAAGAATTGGCTGAGGCATTTGTCGATCAGTATTCTTACAATACCCAACTTGAAATAACCACCCAAGAGCTTGAAGCAACCCTCCAGAATCCTACTGAGTCTTTTGTGGAATTTGTTGCAAGGTGGAGAGCAAAGGCAGCATAGATGACGTATCGCCCTTCTGAGAGGGATCAATTGCGAATAGTGGTGCAGAACCTTGAGCATGATATGTTGCAAAAGTTGATAGTTGCTCCACTATTCACTTTCAAAATTTTACATGAACTGGGGGTTTAGATTGAGAGTGCGTTCAACAGAGGGGTTATTCCCAGAACAAGTGAACCAATAAGGAGGGTGATTTCTGGAAAACCAATGCTGGTAGTAGCACTATTCCCAAACCCACTGAAATCAATACAGTCGCCGCAGCCAACCCTTTTGCCAAACCAAGCCTACAAACAGCTGGCCCAACCCGTGCTCAAGGTAGAACTTTCACCCCCCTCTATATGAGCCTAACCAGCGCACTAAAAGTCTTAATGGAAAGAGGGTATCCTAAACCCCTTGATCCTCAACCTCTACCTGACCCACTCCTTGCCAGGCATAACCCTACGAAATACTACGTGTATCATCAGCAGCACGGTCATGGCACCGATCGTTGCTACCGCCTTCGTCATCAGGTTCAGAATCTCATCGACAACCAGACAATAGCTCCACCTTAAGATCTCAATGACCAAGTACCTCATCCACACCTTGACCACATCCATACACTACCACCTACCTTCAACCCCAGCATATACATCACCCCCGCCCATCTGCCTAAGCCTGAGGTGTTCATTCCAGACAGCATAGACTCGTGTATGATAAATGCACTCGAACCGCAATCATCTCAAACCCATGAAACCACTACTTCTAAGTTGATGAGAATGATTGAAGATCTTCAGAGAACTATGACAGATCTAGCCTTTGGGATATTGGCTCCATCATCAACCACATCACATGCTAGAAATTTGACGCCAAAAGGCTCCCCAATCATGGGACGGGCTGCATTTGAAGAAGGCCAATCCCTTGGCAAAGTGGAGGCAAGTGGTAAGAACAAGGTAGGGGCAGGCATTGGTCCCCACAGATACCTTCAGTGGACTGTTGAGGCTTTGAAAGCCAAAGGATTGAACAAATAGCAAGTGCTTGCAGTTGTTACAAAGACTGTGGATAACACTTTCGCCACTCAAGTTGGGGGCTGTTTGAATTAAGGGGCAAGTCGGGAAAAGGGCTGTCATGCCAGAAATGTTCCTTTCAGCTCCAATCCTACACTCAGAAGAGATCATCAAACCCAGCCAGCACCTGCCAATACCTTTGTTGGTACATCCAACATAACTCCACAAACCTCGAAGTACCAACCCCGAGGCTAGAGGGTCTTCAATCCCCTCTACATGACTTTGTCGAAAGCTCTCCAAATCCTCATTGGACAAGGCCATCTCAAACCCCTTTAGCCTCGGCCTCTCCCGAATCCCCTTCCGGCTAAGCATGATGCTGCCAAGTACTGTGCCTTCCATTAACAAGCCGGCCATGACACTAATATGTGTTTTCATCGTCGCCACGAAATATAAGATCTGATTGATAACAAGGTCATCGTCGCGCCAGGCTTTGCAAAGTCTATCAGCACTGGATCAGTGAACTTGGGGGGATAATGTGATCATTTGATCGGGGGATGAACCACCTGCTAATGGTGCTCAGTTTACTCCAAATGTGGTGGATGGCACGCACTGTTTTGAGCAATTTGCAAATGTTGGTTATTTTACTTTCTGACTTGGGTGTTGGGTCAGTCTGGTTGTGTTGTATTGAGTCAGTCCTTTTGTACTAAGTCAGTCGAGTCTATCTTGTTGTATCGAGTCAGTCCTGTTGTGTTAGAATCAGGTGATTTCGGGGGTGTTACCTCGGACATCACTATCTTGTTTTGCGTTTGTCTTTTACACTATTTCTTTTGCGTTTGTTTTTACCTTTGAAGCCAGTTGTGCCAGAAGATTTGAATGAAATGGAAGTGCTTTAAACCTACTTTTGTGTACCTTGAAATCATTGCATTGACCTAAGTTTTTCAAAACTTTTCTAAGATTGTGATGAAAACAAAGAGGGAGGAATTCCACGGGATTTGTAAAAAATTGATCAATTGAGAGGAGGAGAGGCATGCTAAGCCCTTAATGAATGAGATCATGCTTGTTAATGTGAGTACTGAGAAGGATCCTGGCTTAGTCCAGATTGGTTCTACACTGTCTTCACGAGCGACTAGTCACTTTTTTAAAGGATTTCAAAAATGTTCTGCGTGGTCCTGCGAAGACATGTATGGAATTGATCTTGAGATTGTGCAGCATAGGATTACTCTCGGCCTCGAGACTCGACCCCTTTTGCTTTTAAACCTTGAACTTTGATTCAAAATGTTCAACAGTCAACCACAATGTGAGGCTCGTATGGCCAGATTTGAAGCAGCCCATGAACTAGGGGCAATAAGGTCGTATGACATCAAAGGAGGCCTGCCAGGCCAGATCTGAAGCAGCCTTCGGACTAGGGATAAGAAGGTCAGATGTGATCAAAGGAAACTTGGAAAGCTAGATCAGAAGTAGCCCTTGAACTAGGGGCAAAAATGTTAGATGTGCTCAAAGATTGAAAGAATGGGTCGATTTGCAAACCAATGAAGACTAGCAAGAAAGCCAAATCCCAGAATCTGAAAGAAGAAAGTTATTGCTGAAGGATAATCAAGTTCCTATCCACAACACTAGGGGCAATTCAGACCCCGTTGGATGAACTCCTACATTATTAGTGAACAACAATCATTCTCCTAGATGCAGATGACTTTGAGATCCTATGGCCAATCAACATGGACAAGTTAAACTTTCCTATCCTTAAGAGGCTCGTTGGGCCGAAAACCTGGAAGGCGACCCAGGCAAAAGTTAGAGCAAAGAAAAGAAAAGAACAAAATTGAAGAAATGAAAATGAAAAGAAAAAAAAAAAGAAGAAAAAAGAAGAAGAAAAGAAATGAAAAGAAAAGAAAAACAGAGCTCGCAAGGTTGAAACCCAGAAGGGCTTGGCAAAAGTTAGAGCACAAAAGGAGAGTGTCAACACCCGAGTGAACCTCAACCCGGAACTACGTCAGGCTTGATTCCCGTCTTTGGGATACGTAGGTAACTTCATCTTGAAGTTTAGCCCCAATCATTTTCAGCCTGCTAGGCTCATCCATGTTGATTGGCTTACCCTTGTTCAAACTCAGCTATCTTATCCATGTGCAAATTGGCTTGTCTCCGTTCAAATTCGGGTGCCCTATTCTGTTACAAGATTCGGCTGCAAGAAAATTCAAGTTCAAATCTGAGGTTGTGCATCTCAAGAGTAAATTCTATGTTGGCCGAGCAGTGGCCATTTACAAAAGCAGTTTTGAGAATTTTTAATGAGGTTGACTAATTTTCTTGAAAATTATTCCATTCTTTTTCCAAACTAGATCATTTCTTGGACCCAAAGAGGAAAATTTTCAGTGCTCATAACCTGACTTGCATGATTTCAAATCAAAAAATTGAACAAGCGTGTTAGTCAAACTCTCATATTGGTCAAAATTGTTCAAAGCTAGATCAGAAGTAGCCCTTGAACTAGGGGCAAAAATGTTAGATGTGCTCAAAGATTCAAAGAATAGGTCATTTTGCAAACCAATGAAGACTGGCACGAAAGCCAAATCCCAGAATCTGAAAGAAGAAAGTTATTGCTGAAGGATAATCAAGTTCCTGTCCACAACACTAGGGGCAATTCAGACCCCGTTGGATGAACTCCTACATTATCAGTGAACAACAGTCATTCTCCTAGATGCAGATGACTTTGAGATCCTATGGCCAATCAACATGGACAAGTTAAACTTTCCTATCCTTGAGAGGCTCGTTGGGCCAAAAACCTGGAAGGCGACCCAGGCAAAAGTTAGAGCAAAGAAAAGAAAAGAACCAAATTGAAAAAATGAAAATGAAAAGAAAAAGAAAAAGAAAAAGAAGAAAAAAGAAGAAGAAAAGAAATGAAAAGAAAAGAAAAACAGAGCTCGCAAGGTTGAAAACCCAGAAGGGCGACCTTGGCAAAAGTTAGAGCACAAAAGGAGAGTATCAACACCCGAGTGAACCTCAACCCGGAACTACGTCAGGCTTGATTCCCGTCTTTGGGATACGTAGGTAACTTCATCTTGAAGTTTAGCCCCAATCATTTTCAGCCTGCTAGGCTCATCCATGTTGATTGGCTTACCCTTGTTCAAACTCGGCTATCTTATCCATGTGCAAATTGGCTTGTCTCCTTTCAAATTCGGGCGCCCTATTCTGTTACAAGATTTGGCTGCAAGACAATTCAAGTTCAGATCTGAGGTTGTGCATCTCAAGAGTAAATTCTATGTTGGCCGAGCAGTGGCCATTTGCAAAAGCAGTTTTGAGAATTTTTAATGAGGTTGACTAATTTTCTTGAAAATTATTCCATTCTTTTTCCAAAACTAGATCATTTCTTGGACCCAAAAAGGAAAATTTTCAGTGCTCATAACCTGACTTGCATGATTTCAAATCAGAAAATTGAACAAGTGTGTTAGTCAAACTCTCATATTGGTCAAAATTGTTTTAGTAGAAGCTAAAAACAAAAAATGATCAAAATGATGAACTAGGGGCACAATTGAGTCAGGTTTTCTGTCTTTTTTCCGTTGTCAGCACACTCGCCAGAAAGGGCACCATATTCGCCAAAAAGGGCCCAACTGAAGCTAACAACAAAGGGTCGAAAGCTCTCTCATCCTCCAAGCAGCGAGGTATCAAGCCAAGTGCGATGCACAAATTGGAAACGGAGTTGGATGTTCGATTCCCTCATCCGGACGATCACGCTCAAACTGGCGTCTGACTCGGAATTGGGACGTAGAAAAATGTGATGTATGGAACTAATCGATTGTATACCTGGTCGGTGGGACATGCTGTAATTCATCCCAGTCAAGCTAAGCCAAGGACATCATCAACCGATGTCAGTTGCAGATCTGCTGCACACCCACTTGTAGTGCAACCCCTTTGTGGGAAAGCTCACTGTTATGAGCTGAAGAATGAGAATCTAGTAGAATACTGAGGGCAAGAGCCCACAACTTCCTGTTTATCCATCAACCACCTAGGGGGGCATAAAAAAATAAGAGAGATTGAAGAATAGAGAGATGCGCATTGAGAGGAAAAAGTGAGAAAATGGCTTTTTCAAAAAAAAAAAAAAAAAAAAAGAGATTGAGGGCCATAGAAAAAAAAAAATAGAGATTGAGTGCCATAGTGATGTGAGGCTCACAAATAAGAAAGGGTGGGAAACAATACCCGAAGAAGCTGTGGGCTCCCCGTGAACTGAGAGGTCTCTCTCCATTGGAACACATTCGAGTGTTGTGTTTGTTGTTTTTGTTTGTCTCAATTCTTGTTTTGAGTTATTTCGAGTGTCAATAGATGTGTTTAGGTTGTTTTACCTTTGTTTTCCTTTGTTGAGTCGTTTTGACTGTGGTCGCTCGTAGGCTCAATACCCGGTTGAGAACTCATTTCTCAATTTCAATTTCAAAAATAAATCGTTTTGTTCTCAGAGTGCTGTGCTGTTCTCCACATTTGTGCAAAACAGGATTTGTTCTTTCACAAAGCTGTAGGGTTCAACCCAAGTCATGTGAGAACAATAAAACCAGGACCTATCTGAAGCTATATGGGTTCCGGACTGTAAAGCAAAAGAAAAGAGGGAAAATTTGAAGCATCTTAGCATGTTTCAACTTCAGCAAATTTTGAGACTGCATTCTAGGTGCACTTACTGAGGCCTCGCCTTTCACTGGAATATGAGTGTATCTTGACCCCAAATTTAAGCCTGCTTCAGGTTAGAGTGGCTATTAAAGCAGCTTGCAGAGGTGAGCATGTTGCAAAGTCCGCCGAGAGGTAAATTGGAGGCACCAAAGTGCATATTTGATGCCCGTCTATTGCATAGAATGTGCACTTCCATATACACTTCTGTTGCATGCGTGCCATGCATCGTTATGATTCATGCATAGAATATGCTTATGTTTCATGCATAGAACATGCTTTCATTCTCCAATAGAATGTGCCATTGCCTTTATATCTCGGTTGTTTGTCCCGCATGGAATATGCACTCTTACTATATCACACTTGTTAAGAGTCTTTCTTTACATACACGATATTGCATGTACGGTTCATTCAAAGGAATTCCGGGTAAAACCATTCCTCTCCCTCGAACACCTTGCTTCGGTTAGAAACATTCGGGTACGCCCAGTGTTTATACCACCTTGCTCCGGTTAGAAACATTCGGGTACGCCCAGTGTTTATACCACCTTGCCTTGGTTAGAAACATTCGAGTATGCCCAGTGTTTATACCACCTTTCTTTGGTAAGAAACATTCGGGTGCGTCCGGTGTTTATACCACCTTGCTTCGGTTAGAAACAATCGGGTACGCCCGGTGTTTATACCACCTTGCTTTGGTTAGAAACATTCGGGTATGCCCCGTGTTTATACCATCTTGCCTCGGTTAGAAACATTCGGGAATGCCCATTGTTTATACCACCTTGCCCTGGTTAGAAACATTCAGATACGCCCAGTGTTTATACCACCTTGTTTTGTTTAGAAACATTGGGGCGTGATCCGATGTTTATACCGCCCCCCCGGTGTTTACACTCGCGCTTTCTGCCGCATAGCGCTATTTTGCGCACTTTACCTACACTTGTTAGTGCATTGCATCACGCTGTTTTGCGCACTTTACCTGCACTTGTTAGTGCATTACTCGCGCTATTTTGTGCACCTTACCTGCGCTTGTTAGTGCATTGTTCGTGCTTTCTTGTGCATTGCGCTATTTTGCGCGCCTTACCTGCACTTGTTAGTGCATTGCTCGCGCTTTCTTGCGCATCGCACTGTTTTGCACACCTTACCTGCACTATTTAGTGCATTTCAAATTGTTCACGCTGTTTAGCGCATCGCACTATTTAGTGCATTTCAAATTACTCGCACTGTCTTGTGCACTCACCCGGTCTAGGAGACCTTAAATCCTGCATCTTTGTTCGCGTTTTCTTGCGCATCGCACTTTCTTGTACATTGTATCTCACTTGCACTGTTTTGTGCACCTTGTATATTGCACTGTCTTGTGCATTCACATCTGTTTCATGCATTACCTTGCATCGCACTGTCTTGTGCACCCATTTAGCACTGTTTTGTGCATTGATTCACCCTCACTGGCACTGTCCTGTGCACGTTGTATTTTTGTATCATTCGCACTATTTTGTGCATTCACTTTGTATCGCACTGTTTTGTGCATCCGTTTAGCATTGTTTTGTGCATTCACTCTACATCGCATTGTCTTGTGCACTTCCTGGTCTAGGAGACCTTAAATCCTCTAAAGGTGCAATTTCTTTGATATTTGTCGTGCCCGAACAACTTTCAGTGGTCTGGTATAGCCACCTGTCTGTGTTTGTAGTGAGTTCCTATGAGATCAACTGAGATGGTGGAAACTAGAGTTCAAATGGCCGATGCCTAGAACGCAAAGGTTTGGGATTTTCGAGACTAAAGTCTGGTTTAAATACCCATGGTGTATCCGCGGCTCTAAATCTATATGGAAGCCCCATAGGTTGAGGTAGCGTGTATGCGCCTCAATTCTGGATACTGAACCAGCCTAGTCTATCACCCTATTGGAGAATAGGGAAAGCTACGACCATAGCCAGGGAGAAAAGTAGTACCTGTGGTTCAATCAAGATGCAGAAGCGGGAGATCCCCAACAGCATAAGGTGAGTCATCACCAATTGCCCTTGTAAGGTACTTTCGAGAGCATCACTTCCTAGATGCATCATCGTAACTATCATAAGTGTTGCATAACATCTATCGCATTGCATATAGCATCTGTCACATGCATCTACTACATTATCCATTTTATCACCTGCATCCTTTCCATGTTAAGATTGGTTTGGCATGCGTCCATACTTTCCTTCGTTGAAGCATGGTTCTGTGATAATGTGTACGCGTCTATTCCACTAAGAGAATTGTGGTCTGAGGGTGTCGGCACCTTTTCTGTGTTAGACATGGTCTGTTTTGTGTCTATGCCTTTTCTAGGCAAGATGTGGTTTGGCCGCGCGCCTTATTCACTTCATCCATTGCATTCATTGCATCGTACTTTGTTTTGTTGCATTTAGCATTTAGGATCACGATCTTTCCTCAGCAGATTATTACTCACTCATATCATACCACCCAATTACTTGTATTCTTTCTGTGAAGCACGTAGTTCAGTATGTGCACACACCTACTCCACTAAGAGAATTGTGGTTTGAGGGTTCCGGCACCTTTTCTATGTTAAACGTAGTTTGATTTTGTATCTCTATCCTTTTATGATATTTGTGTGGTTTTGCACTGCTTATGGTTTGATTATTCCAATGCACTGTATTTCATTTACATTGTTTTATTGTGTATGATTTTGCATCCTACCCTAGAACTACGATGGTTTGATTCCTTACAAAGGGATACATAGGCAACCTTCGGGTTCAACCAACTGCATTTACGTGTTGTTTATTTGTCCAAGTCTTTGGCCTTGTCAAAAATGGGTCGTCTCTGGGCTTTGACATTCACTCACGTCATTCCATGACTCTGAGCTTTGTCAAAAAGGGGCAATAGTAGACACCCCATTTTTGACCGCCCTTAAGACTTGGGCACTACTGATTGTTTACTTGGTGATGAAAGGTGTGCAGTGCAAAGGTTCGATTTCTTTGGCAAGGAGAGCATCAAATCCCGACCTCACACCCCATTTTGGACCAAAACTATTTTGAATGATTTTTAGACCTTAAAACCCTCTCTTTCAAAATATTTTTGAAACAAAGTTCCTCCGATGTTCTGAGGCTCGCATTTTGTTAAATGATGCTCTTTTCGGTAAACCGAGTAAGGACAAAGTAGAAATGAATGAAAGAGATGTGAACTCTTTGAAAAATCTTTAAAACATCTTATTTAGAGGTTTGGAGTTGAAGAAAATTGGAGGAGAGGGAAGAAACCAAGTTGGGGAAGAAGATGGGCATGAACCGTTAAGAGAGAGTCAAGCGGCCCTCGCTAAATCAGGTTTATCCATTTGTACACTTGGATTTTAGCTATGAGGCCACACCATTGGAAAGAAGACTTATGGGGCTTCATTTTTCACTCAAGAATATCCTAAAGACGAGTCCGGATGGGGGAGGTATGGCTGGTTGGAGTTGGGCATGAATCCGATTGAGCCAAAACTGAGTAGTCTTTACTAAAATGAGCATAACTTTTTCACAGCCCTCACTAAATCAGGTCTATCCATTTGTAAACTTGGATTTCAGCTATGAGGCCACCACCGTTGGAAAGAAGACTTCTGAGGCTTCATTTTGCACTCAATAATATCCTAAAGACGAGTCCGGATGGGGGAGGTATGGTTGGTTGGAGTTGGGCATGAATCCGGTTGAGTCAAAACTGAGTAGTCTTTACTAAAATGAGCATAACTTTTTCACACTTTGAATTTTGATATGAGGTTGCTACCATTGGAAAGCTTACTTCTGCGGCTTCAATTTACACACAAGAATAACCTGCAAAGGAGTCCAGATGAAGGAGATATGCCCATTTGAAGTTGGACCTGGAGAATAGATTTTTGCTGTCGGGCATAAATGTAGGCTGTCGGCCACTTGAAGTAGCCGACCGGCCATTAATGTCCCAAACTCAGATATTTTGCAGATCTTTTCCCTCTAGCTGTTCTACACAACCTCCAGCTGCCCCAATTCAGATATTTCGACCAAAGCTCATATATTGCTATATGTGGAGGCCATATTTCTCATTTTGGAAGGTTGAAAATTTTGGGAGCCTCTCTCTCTAAAAATCCCCTCTCTCTACATTCCTCTCTCTCTTGCCCTTTTGTGTATACAAGAAGAGAGTGTGCATAGAAATAGAGATACACTTCTCCTTTGCCTAGACGTCCTTCATCAAAGTTGCATGTCTTTGGGCTGAGGTCCCTTAGAACCTATTTGGGGCTGTTAAAGGCTGGTTTTGGCTCAAATAGTGGCTGTTTAAGTGCTGCGCTTCGAAGGTATAAGGCTTACCTTCCTTAAGCTTATTTTTGCACACTTGTGTGGCCACCTTTGCATGCTATTTTTGGCCTAGTTTTCAACTATAGAAACCTCTATTTTTAAGGTTTAAAAATGCTGGTTTAAGTCCTTTTTGGAGTTAGGGGTGGTCTACCATTTTTTGTAGCTTGTTTGCTAAGTGTTGTGCCATTTTCCAAAGATTTTTAAACAACCTCTTTTTGGCCTTTTAACCACTGAATTCTAGAGGAATTTTAGTGGCAAAAACTAGGTTTTGAGGTCCAAAATAGGAGAGGGTGGCCTCCCCTCCTTGTGTCTTGTTTGCAAGTGTAGATAGCATAACAAGTGAGCATGTACTTGTACCTTTTTGTAGCTTAATTCAAGCATGTTTTAGGGTATATTTTGACATGTTTCAACTCTGTTTTTGGTTGGTTGGAGCACTTGTTGCTCGCTCCTTGCACTTGTAGTGTAATTATGCTTACTAGCCTAAAATACCTAATGAGTTAGCCTATCATTCTAGCTTGTGTTAGGTTGACCCCAGCACATTTTTGCTAATGTTTTGACATGATTTAACTCCGTTTTGAGTGGTCTTGGTCATATGAGCTATGTATTGTATAGCTATAGTGCAAGTGCCTTCACTAGCTTAGTGTTTTAAGGCATCCTACATGTCTTGCATGAGATGATTGCATGCCATAGCATCATTTTACATGTGATTTCAGTGCATATATCTCTGTCACACTCTCACTTATTGAGAGTTGTGCTTTGAGCCTTGCTTGCGAGCTAACAAATGAGCATGTTTTTCTTACTTTCTATGCATCAATCTCAGCATATTTTGGCCACTATTTTGGCATGTTTTAGCTTTTTCTGGAGCTAGTTTAGTCATTTAAGCTTGATATTGCATGCCTCTAGTGCAGTGCTCTTCACTAGTTTAATGCCTTTGGCTCTTGAAAATGTCTTGCATGCATTGCTCGCATGATTTAGTGTCTTTAGCATGCTATTTCAGCACTGAAAAGTCTGCAACCTCCCCCTATTCTTCACTTTTTAATTTTCTTTGAAAGTGGTCTTGAGCCCTTTGATGGCTTGAGTGTGGAATTGAGGTTCACATGCCTAATGGTTTTAACTCTCTCTTAAGGGTTCCTCCTAACCAACAACATGAGACCTCTTTCATGCTCAAGGCACTTGTGGCTTGGGCCATCTTTCCAACTAGAGGACTTTCACATTGGACTTAATCGGTAATGTAAAATGTGTAAACAAGAATTGAGCAAAGTAAAACATGAACAAGATAAGCATTTGTATTGCATTGCATATGTTTGGATTGGACGTTAATCCAAACACAAGAAATGTGGGACGTTTCATACTCAAAGTGATGAAATGTGTCACATTTCTTGGTCACCGACATCCTTGATCATGCGTGATAAGGTGGGGTTCTTCGAGTCTTGTTTGTGCATTTATTAACATTGCACAAGCTTGACTCTTTGGCTCTCATGCATTGAAAATGCATGATTGGTGGATTGAAAGCCAAGTGCCGCACTCCTTTGAGCTGGAGAAATGATAAGGCGGGTGGTAGTACTCACATTTCTTGAAAAATGCATAGCTTTGCCTATGTTGTTCTCTGTTGTAGCAAAAACAGAAGCCTGGAGAAATGGGTGGCCGACCGGCCACTTGCAGCAGCTGACCGGCCACTTGCAGTAGCCGACTGTCCACTTGCACTAGCTGACCAGCCAGGTGATATAGCCGATCGACCACCAGTTCAAAGGTTGTCCAATGTGTTCATGTGTTAGAGTAGAGGCAATCTGGAAGTTTGTGCAATGTTTAGAGATCACAGTGAGTACAAACAGAGGCAACCGGTGGCAAGGCGATGGATTTTCGGGAGGAAGCCAACCAAGCATGCATGTCTCCCTCACCCACGAGGCCACTTTATCACTTTGTTAGGTAGTTGTAGCTAATTATTACATGTGCTGTAATGAATTAGTTTAATTTGTTTTGTAATATTTTAAACAGGTTAGCATAGCTAGTTATTCAATTGTGTTGTAATAACTTATTAGCTAGAATAGTTAATTAGTTGGTTTGTAATAATTAGCTTAGCTTAGTGTAGCTTAGCTTGTTTATTCGGACCCTCCTCCAAGAGGGCGCAATGTTGTAATAAGCGTGCATATGTGTGTGCATGTCTTCCAACCCCACGCCTTTCTCTCTTTTATTTATCCGCTTTCAATGGTTAGATTAGGGAATGTTTTAATTATCATACCTTATGCTTGCATGTTTGCAACATTCATTTGTCGTGCATGCACTGGGCTCGGCACATCATTCAACTGCATCATATTTCAATACTTCTTTGAATACATGTATCAAATTGTTGCATTCATATGCCATCTTAGATAGCCGAGCCAATTTAGTTGCATTATTGCATGTGTTGCATTAGGCATTTTGCATAGTTAGGATCATGCATATTTCTAACTAGCTTTTGTTTTGGCTTAGAGTACACTGTAAGTTTTACGCTTTAGCATACTTGCATGAGTGTGAATAATGCCATGTTTAGCATGCTTGCCATGAGGCTATTTGCTTAAATGATAAATTGCATGAATGCTTGTGGATGAAGGCTTCATTGCTTAAATTGGAACAATTCATCGAATGTGAGTTCTAAGCCCACTTTATGAAGTGGCAAATCATGTTTTAAATCCCACTTGAGGGTGGCAAATCCGCGCTTTAGCCCACTTGAGGGTGGCACTTTTAAACCATTTTCAAAAACAAACATGACTTGAGTTGTTCCAACTTAAGAGATTTAGTCTATAGTTGTATGCTGTGCACATCACATAGTAAAGTTAGCTAATAACTGGATAAGAACACATGAGGTTTATAAAACAATATATCATGCTTAGTAGAGGCCGATCTTTTGATTGGGCGAGTGGGGGTGCTCATTTCAAGACCTTCCTCTCTCGTACCCAAGTTCCCGAGCCGAGGTAACTTTGGTGATGACCGACACGTGGCCTTAGGCACGAGTCAGGGTTTCCTAAATTTCCCCCCAAAATAAAACATTTAGGAGCGACTTTGTAATTTGGCAAAGCTGTCCATTTTTGGCATTATTTGATTCAAAATGATTTGCCGGATTGGATTCTTTGGTGTTTATCAGTCTTACATTGCACTTTGTGAGATTAGATTCAGAACAGTGACAGGAGTCCGAACTGTAGGACCAATTCGTGCCTCTCCAAAAGGGGGGCATGAGAAGAAAGTCGAGTCCACACTAAGTAGGGTGAACCAAAGCCCAGTAAAGATATACTAACACAATATATGAGATTTAACTAAGATATGAGTGTCAGATGGATATTCAATATATATAACCAACTCACATTCTTTCCATGATCATACAATATTGATATTTACATCTCAATCCATTTCCAATTATTCATTTCAAACCAATTTATGAATATAGTTCCTTGTTATCTAAACAACCCCAAATGAGGCTACAACTCGTTAGTTCACAATTCAACAACAACCGTTATTCAAACACTTCAATTTCTGTCATTTTACGGAATTCACATCCGAGGAAATCGACACCCATAAACATAAGATTTTGGGACTTTCACCCTAGACACTCCGGCCAACTTAATTTTAATTGGAGTCGATCCCCTATCTCCTTCTAAACAATGATACATATACAATGTATTTAAAGGCATTGTCATATACAATGACTATCCATAACACATATACAATGGTTTAATCAAACTGTCATATTCAATAAAAAATAGTTTATATGATTTGTTTCAATTCACCTAATCCTCATACAATTTCTACAACTATCATAGCTATCCTCCATCGATAGCCCAAAATAGATATTTCTAAATAGTTATATAATCTATATAACAGATAATTTATCAAATTTCCATAGGTGAGTGATTTAGGAAATCCAACCACACCATTCATTCACATATCCTCCTAATTTCACATTTCCCATATTAATTTCATTATTTATACAAAATGATTATCCAACCCAAATTAGGGAAAATTTCCCCATTTTCCAAATATCAACTCCAAGGCCAAATTTCATTATTTTAACACAAGAGGATTCATATTCGAAGCCCCATACTCATTTTACAACCCAACATGGAAAAACCCCTATTTTAATTTGAACCCAAACCCTAGTTTACCCAAATTCACTCCCAAATCCCATCATCTATACATAACAACAAATATCTAGGTTAAAAGCCATAGTAAAGTGTAGAATATCCATACCTTAAGTGTAGAAACCCAAAGGAGATGAGGAGGAACTTCAAAGATGCCCAAACTCGCTTTTATTCGGATCAATAGGAAGCCCACGGGATGCTCCACCTTTTTAACAAAGGACTAGGGTTGAGAGATCCCTAAATCTAGGTGTATTTGTAGAGAGAGAGAGAGAGTATTTTAGAGAGAGAGAGAGTGTGTGCCGACTTAGGATTTTGAGAAGAAAGGAAATCAAAAAATGATATAAAACTGCTCTGCTACAAACTGATATACGCGACCCTCACTTGAGCGAAGGAGTGGTTGCTAGAGCGAACAGACACAATAAGAAACCTTGCTTGAGCGCAAGAAGCGTTGCTCAAGCGCAGAATACAGACCTTCAGGTATTTCACAGATTCACACCCTTGCTCGAGCGCAAGAAGTCTCGCTCGAATGAAGAACTTCACCTTCCCAGAAAATTCTACCTCTGGGAAAAGGTCCTCTATACATAGAAGAATGCAAGCCTTGGTCAAAAATATCCCAAAAGGGACAGCTGTAACAGCTGGAGAATAAATATCTGCCAAAAACTGCCTTTTTCCATTGATGGCCAGCATGCCATCATTGATGGCCGACACTTCATCATTGTTGGCTGGAAAGGAACACTCTTGGATGGTAGAGGGCTGGCATTGGGCATTCATGGCAGGCACAGGGCCAAAAAAACCCATCCATGGTCAGAAACCTCCACCTCTGGTTGGCCAGAAAAATCTACTTTTTGGGGCTAACTTTAGATGGACATAACTCCTTCTTATGGACTCATTTGTAGGTCATTCGTGAGCCTAAATTGAAGCCCTGGAAGTCTTCTTTCCAATGGTGGCATCCTCACATCAAAATTCCAAGTGTACAAAAAGTTATGCCTCTTTTTGTGAAGACTGCTCAGTTTTGATCTTACCTAGATTCATGTTGAACTTCTCCCAAACTAGTTTTCTTCTCTCCTCTCCTCTTTTCTTCAACCCCAAACCCCTAAATAAGGTTCTTTGAAAGATTTTTCAGAGATTTCACCTCTCTTTCATTCATTTCCACTTTTTCCTTGCTCAATTTACCAAAAAGCGCAACATTTAACAAAATGCGAGTGTCGGAACATCGTAGGAACCTTTTCAGAAATAATTTGAAAGAGAGGGTTTTAAGGTCCAAAATATTTTTGGTCAAAATAATTTTAGTCCAAAAATGGGGTGTAAGGTTGGGATTTGACTTTCTCTTTACTGAAGAAATTGATCATTTGCATTGCACAACTTTCATCACCAAGTAAACAATCAGTGGCGCCCAAGTCTCAAGGGCAATAAAAAATGGGGTGTCTACAGGGTGACCCTGGTTGGATCAAGTAAGAGCTGTCTCTTCCACCTTCCACCAAATGCTAAAGTAAACCCATGGGAAAGGGATGGCCATAGTGTTCGGGAATTCGTCTATACATCCTCCACCAGAGGTCACTACACCTTTATTGGAGATTGTGCATGGCGAAGATAATATTTTTATTTCGGGGTTTACCTTGGCTGAGGCCCAGGTAGTGCATAATATCTTGGCTGTCAATGAGGGCTTCTATGTCAGTGCCCAACCTGTGTACTTCATGAATAAGTTACAGCACATGCCCAAAATGGGATTAGGCAGAATTGGCCCGAAAGGCGTCGCCACATTGGCTGACATGCCATATAACCCTCATGCCTTTGGCTTGGGCTATACGACCACCAAAGAGGATTGGGTGAGGAAAGGGAAAGAAATGGCCGGAACAGCCAGAGCAAAGCAAAGCGGGAAACACTACGAGCTTGTGCGTTGACCAATCTGGGGAACCCTCAATGGCTATTTTGTCCGGGAGGGGGAAGAATTCCCATTCTACGGTTTTCCCGAACCATGGTTCAACTCGGAGAGGCAGCGAGTTCTCAGCTTTGAGATTTTATTCGACTTACAGTTACAAGAGAGAGACACAGAGGAACAGACTGAACAAATTGCTGAGGCAGAACAGAACATAGAAAGTGAATCAAACAGTAGTGAACTTGAGGTAGGAGCAGCAGATCAATCTGGAGAGCTTGGGGGATGACCCAACCGTTTCCATGATCGAAGACCAATTAGGTATGGACCCTTCTGGTGGTATCTTGGATGCATCTAATGCACTGTCCCTCACTTGGCAGCTGGAGGAGGGCTTCCTGTCCATTAGTTCTGAGTCAGGTAGTGAGCCGGAATCTGATTCCACAGAGTTTGTGGCGCCGGAATCAGATTCCAGTTCTTCTGAGTCGGAGTCCAGTATTCCTAAGGTTAATAGCCCGGATGCTGAAGTTTTGTCCAGGTCGTCTTTTTCCTTTTCTTTTGAGTCAGTTGTAACCGAGAAATTGGATGAGCTTGACCTGTTGAATGTGAATACCACTGCAGTTTCTGAGTACTTCTCTGTGCCACTTGTATATTGCATTGATCATGACTTTCAAAATTTTAGTGAAAACGACGAGGAAGGAATTCCTCTAGTTTTGAAACATTTGATTGATCGACGCGTCTGGTCCAGATTGGGTCCACGTTGTCTTCGGAGGAGTGCGAGCGCTTAGTCGCTTTATTAAAAGATTTCAAAGATGTATTCGTGTGGTCCTACAAAGACATGCCTGGAATTGATCCTGAGATTGTACAGCATCGGATCCCTCTTAACCCCGAGGCTCGACCCATCAAACAGAAGTTGTGAAGAGTACACCCGAATTGGGCTTTGAAGATTGTGGAAGAGGTCACCAAGCAGATAAACACAGGGTTTTTACTAGTATCTGAGTATCCGACTTGGTTGGCCAACATTGTTCCGGTGCCGAAGAAAGTTGGCAGAATTTGGGCATGTGCGGATTTTAGAGATCTGAACCGAGCCAGTCCGAAGGATGACTTTCCTCTACCGCAAATCGATGAATTAGTGGACTTCACCACAGGCCATGCGTTGCTCTCCTTCATAGATGGATTTTTCGAGTATAACCAGATTTTGATGGCGCCCGAGGACATAGAGAAAACTGCTTTTACTACGCTGTGGGGAACCTATTGCTACAGGGTGATGCCGTTTGGGCTAAAAAATGCTGGGGCTACCTATCAACAGGCTGCAACCACAATTCTACATGATATGATCCACAAAGAGGTCGAGGTGTATGTAGACGACATGATTGTCAAGTCCAAGGAAAGAGAGGGCCACTACACCGCCTTGAAGAAATTCTTTCAACGGATTAGAGAATACAGGTTAAGGTTGAATCCACAAAAGTGTACATTTGGCGTGATAGCGGGGAAAATGCTGGGATTCTTGATTACACAGAGGGGCATCAATGTAGATCCTTCCAAAATCAAGGCCATCCTAGAAATGCCACCACCAAGGACTGAAAAGGAGGTGCGAGGCTTTCTGGGTAAAGTGCAATTCATAAGACGGTTTATCGTAAAATTAACCTTGACTTGTGAACTACTATTTGGTCTCCTGAAGAAAGGAAAGAACTTCCAATAGGATGACCGATGTCAGTTTGCTTTTGAGCTGATCAAGCAGTACCTTTAGAATCTGCTTGTGTTATCACTGCCAGAGCTAGGGGAGCCATTGATTTTGCATCTGTCAGTAACAGGCACAACGATAGGATGGATGCTTGCTAAGGAATCTAAGGATAGGGTTGAGAAAGTCATCCACTACTTGAGCAAGAAAATGCTGGACTATGAGATCGGTTACACCCCGCTGGAGAAGGCTTGCTTAGCCTTGGTATGGGCTACCAGGAAGTTGAGGCACTACCTGTTAGCTCAATCTATAATTCTGGTTTCGAGATTAGATCCCATCAAATATCTCTTCGAGAAACCAGCACTTACGAGTAGGATTGCCCGTTGGTTGCTTCTTCTCTTCAAATTGGATTTGAAATTTGTTACTCGCAAGTCTGTCAAGGGGAGAGTGGTAGCAGAGTTCCAGGCAGATCACCCAGTAGAAAGTGATAAAGCGGTAGAGTACCTATTCCTAGATGAAGCCATTGTGCAGGTTGAGGAAGAAACCTGGACAATGTACTTTGACAGAGCGTCTAACCAGTACGGTTATGAGATAGGGGTGTTGTTGATAGCATCCGACAATTCCCACATACCCTTAGCTTTCAAACTATAGGTCAAAGTATCCAACAACGAGGCAGAATATGAAGCGTGTATCTCTGGTTTGGAAGCTGCCCTGGAACTAGGGGAAAAAGGTTGGACGTCATTGGGGACTCAAACTTAGTTGTGTCTCAAGCAAAAGGAGATTGGATGGTCAAAGAAGAAAAGATGAAGATCTATCACCAAACTCTGGATGTTCTGATTCCTAGGTTTGAGAAGCTAGCCTTCACTCTTCTACTAAGAGAGAACAACAGGTTCGCTGATGCCTTGTCAACTCTATCTTCCATGATAGACATCCCATTTGGAGTCTAGATGCGTCCGATTATTATTGAACAGATATATATGCCGACCTACGAGTTGATCGCCACAATGGATGAGGTGCAAGATCAAAATCCCTAGTATTATGATATCTAGAACTTCTTAGAAAATGAGGTTTATCCACTAGGGACAAATGCCAAAGATAAGAGGGCAATACAGCGGATGGTCGTTCAATTTATCATCTGCAGGGGTAAGTTGTATAAGAGGGGTCATCTGGGAATGCATAAGCTGTGTGTTGACGCAGAAGTGTTGAAGCGCCTAATAAAGGCCATCCATGGAGGAGAGTGTGGAGTGCACATGAGTAGAGTAATGTTAGCCCGAAAGATTCTCAGGCAAGGTTACTACTGGTCTACCACGGAGGAGGATTGTATTGGTTTTGTTCGGCGATGCCACAAATGCCAAATTCATGCAAATCGCATGAACGTCCCACCGTCGAAGCTGTACAACATGACTTCACCATGGCCTTTCTCAGTCTAGGGAATCGACGTCATTAAGGCGGTTACACCAAAAGGGTCAAATGGACATGAGTACATTCTGGTGGCAATTGATTATTTCACGAAGTGGGTGGAAGCTCAATCTTATGCAGTGCTGAAAGCAGTGCATGTGGCTAAGTTCATCAGGAATAACATTATTTGCCGTTATGGGGTCCTGAATGAGACCATTTCAGACAATGGCTCCCATTTTAAGAAAGAAGTGATTGACTTGTTGCAGAAATACAATGTGGCTTTTCATAAGTCATCTACACATCGGCCACAAACCAACAAAGCTGTTAAGGCCACCAACAAGAATATCAAGCATATTTTGCAGAAAATGGTTGAGACTTACAGGGACTGGCCAGACAAATTGCCATTTGCTCTCTGGGGCTACAGAACTTCAATTCAGAGATTTGCTGTGGCAACTCTGTACTTTCTTGTTTATGGAATGGAAGTTGTTCTACCGATTGAAATAGAGGTTCCGTTGCTGCGGGTTATAGCTGAGTGCCAGATAGCAGAAACGGATTGGCAGCAGAGCAGGTTCGAAGAACTAATGTTGTTTAATGAGAGAAGGCTGAAAACACTGTACCATGTTCAAGGATATCAACACAGGATTGCCAGGGCTTTTAACATGAAAGTTAAGTCTTGGAATCTTAAGAAAGGGGATTTGGTGCTGAAAGACAACCGAGCTCCCATCCATGACCCTAGGGGTAAGTTCAGACCTAATTGGACTGGCCCTTACCTTATTAAAACTATCTGGTCGGGTGGAGCTGTTATTCTTATGGACCTGGATGGTGTAGAATTTTCCCAACCGATCAACATGGATAAGTTGAAGAAATATTATCCTTGAGAGGCTCGCGAGGCCGAAAACTCGGAAGGGCAACCTAGGCAAAAGTTAGAGTACAATAAATTGGAAATAAAGAAAAAATAAGCTCGCAAGGTTGAAAACCCAGAAAGGGGTGTTGGCAAAAGTTACAGCACAAAAGGAGAGCGTTAATACCCGAGTGAACCCGAACCAAACTACGTAAGACCTGATTCCCATCTTCGGGATACGTAAGCAACTTCATTTTGAAGTCCGTTCGTAAACACTTCCAAATCAACTGTGTCCACGTGTTTGATCAAGGCATCTTTGTCTATTCGTTATTTGAAAATTCGATTGTGACCCTTACTCAGAGAGAAGAGTTGACTACAGTGCTGAGCAGTGCAATTCAGTCTAGGGGCCATTTTCCATTTCTGGATTTGGGGTTTGTATATCTCAAGGATAGATTCTATGGGTGTCAAGTTGTGATCCTTATCGAAAATGGTTTTGAAAAGGTTTGATAAAAGTTTATTCTGCTCAAATTAATCTTTTTACAAATTAGACCATTTTTGGACCAAAAGAAAAATTTTCAGTGCCCACAACTTCAATTTCATTGATGTCAATACAAAGTTCTCCAACTCTCGATACAAATCAAAGCTGCTTTTATTACATTCAAAAGGAAAACTTGGAAAGTTAGATCAAGGCAATAAACTTGGGGCATAGATGAGTCAGGCGTTCCTGTATCCCCTCCATGAGGTTGTGGAAGCTTCAGATGCTAAAGTAGGCCCAGCGTGCGCCTCATCTTCAGGCCAAGTTAGGCACTCGCTAGAAAGTGTATAGCTAAAACTAGGGGCAGGAGCTAGAAGTTCTCTCATCCTCCAAGCAATGGGATACTGAGCCAATTGTGAACCTCGAATTGGGAATGAAGCCAGGTACTCTACCCCCTCTTTTGGGAAAGTCTGGTCGTGTCCAAATTGACGCCTGAACCGGAACTAAAAGTAGAGTACACAGTGTGTCAAGCCAATCTGTTGAATGCTGGGTTGCCGAGCCATGCTGTAGCTCATCTCAGGCAGATAAAACCAGGGGTAGCGCCAAGCAGTGTCAACAGTAGACTTGTTGCACATCCAATGGCACCACCACCCTTCGTTCGGGAAATCAACTAGCTGTTGGCGAAAGAAATAGCCTCGTGCTGAATATGCAGGATAAGAGTCCACTATCTTCAACCTATCTACTAGCCATATCTGGGGAGGGATGAAAAATAAGAGAGATTAAAGAATAGAGAGATAAGAGCTGAGAGATAAAGTGAGAAAAGGGCTTTGAGAGAAAAACAGAGCATGAGTACCGAGTAATGTAAGAAACACATATGAGAGGGTGGGAAACATTACCTGCAAAACTAATGGACTTCTTGTAAATTTGTTTGTCTTTCGCTGATGGAAGGCGTCTAAGCCTATCAAAGTCTCAGCTAATGCTAAGCCAATGCAGCTCTTGCCCTCTTTCAAGCCTTAGGCCACTTTGATCAAGCGAATGCTAGACCCTCTGAAACTTGGGGCAAGAAGAAAATGAGCCAACATACACAAACAAAGGGCACGCTGTCGAAAACTCTACCTAAGACGGTTGCCGCGGTTACCGACGTCACAAAATCGATGAATGAGACTGAGAATATCCAGCTCTTCGTTGTGAACCAAGGATTGAGCCTTATGAGAAGTGAGCCTACACATCCTTCCTAAAGCTTGGATGTGACCAAAACAAGACTGGGATAGGATTTCCTTGTCACGCCAGGATTCCATCAAAACTTGGAATTCTTCAATTGTAAGGCACATCTCTTGCCCTCCAAAGCTGAACACATGTGTAACCGGGTTCCAACACCTAGCCGCGGCGTGAAGGAACCAGTGAGTGAAAGTCAGGTGTCAACATTTTGGAGGTTCCTTACATTGGTGGCCGACCGGCCACTAGTGATGGCCGACAGACCACCTTGGTAGCCGACCGGCCACCACTGGTGACCGACATAATCCATTCATGGCCGGCAGCCCTTTTTGCAGACTTACTACCCACCTTTGTGTTTAGAGTGCTGAGAACCTGTGTTTTGTTCTGCTATTTGTATGTGTTAAGGTCCTGTTCTGGGTCCTTTTAGTTTTAGCAAGTTTGTTGTTGTATTTAAGTTGTTTAATCGAGTTGTTTTGTTCATCGAGTTGTTTATCGAGTCGTTTTGTTGTATATTGACTTGTTCTATTGTTTATCGAGTTGTGGTTATTTTGGTTATTGAGTTGTATTACTTTATTTATTTCAATTGTTGGTCGGTTCGTTACCTAATTTAGACTGTTGTGACAATATCAAATTCAATCTCATTTTCATGCAATACGGTGCTCATGATGCAAAATATAAAACTTTTTCAAAAAGTTTGATTCTCATTCCGATCATGGTTGGTTTTTTATAAAAGTGCAGTACAAGTTTTTATAACAAATAAAACTTGTCTGAAGCTGTACAACGTGCTAAACGCTACTAACAAAAGAAACTAAGCAAAAATACGGATAGATCAGTGTCAGCTATCTCAGGCTCGAGAGGCCCTATTCGTCCTCTTCTTGGGCGGGGACTCAGAGATGTCTTCATCTGCGCCGCTGTCTGAATCGGATGCCGAACCAGAACCAGAGTCATTGCTGCTCTCTGCCTCAAAACCTGGCTCAGTGGCATCACCACTAACAGAATCCGAGCCAACATCATCGTCTCCACTCTCAGATGAATCAGCATGCTGACTCGTTGCCTCCTTAGCCTCACTGGTCTCGGTATCATCCTCACGCAGAACAGGCTCTGAAGGGCCACTCTTAGCTCGGGCGCTCCTAGCTCGGCCTCAGCTGTGTGTTGGAGCCTATCTCTCTCTCCCTGCTGTGGGAGGGGGTGCTGCTACCATGGGTGCTGTTGGTACTAGTGGGACCTAAAAAGGTAGTGGTTATATGTTAGTCACAGTATGTGTATCAAAGATGCAAGTATGGTGTGTAGAATGAGTACATACAAAAGTCAGGTACAGTGTATGAATTCAGATGTCGTATAGGAGTGTGGCAGTGTAGTGTGGAAAATTTTCAATTGAAATGTCAGTTTCAATGTGTCAGTGGAATTGTGATGATTGGAATGTAAGAAAACTGAAGAAATTAACTGAATGTCGTGAAAGCCGAGCAGTGCCTCCCTCCTCAAGATCATGCCTTCGAATGAGGCCAATAGCTCTAGCGGATCCTTGGTGTATCCGGAAGGTGCCTGCAAATGCATTGGAAATGATCAATGTCCAAAGGGAACAAATATCAGAAAGAAATGAGAAAACTGAAGAATGGGGTACATACCGAGGGCGCATTAGGAGCTTTAACGTATCTGTGTCCCGCTGCGGCAGGCTTAATCAGGATCTAGTATGCCTCACTAGTATACCGCCAACATATCAGTGCAGTACGCAGCTCTAACCAGCTGGTCCTCTGCCTCGTCTGGGTGGCCCTTCTGCCTCGCGCCCTAGTCCCCCTGGGTACTCTGGCTCCTTATATCGCAGCAGGAACTCTCATTCCCTCACCTCCACGAACACCGGTCAAACGTGGCATGAGATGTGTCTCGATGAATGTCGCATAATCACCCTCCCCCAAGAAGTAATCGGCGTCCAACCCCTTGGTAAACTAGATCATTTCCTGAGAAGTGAGCTACTCTACAGCTCTCATAGATGGTGGAGGCGCCATGGGAACTATCAGTTGCGGCAAACCCGTGGTCTGGTGTACGAAACACTCTTCCAGAAACCAGGCCCGGCAAACCGGACCCTCGAATAGAAGCCGAAAACGGGTGGCCCCCTGAGCTCCAGCAAACTGGTGTCCAACTCCCTCAGGCATTGTCGCCCAAGGCTGCCACGTGATCTGTGAACAGAGAATACACAACTTGTTAGTTGCCATCACAATATGAATCAGAACTAAAGTAGAATGAAAATAACTGCGGATTTTGAGTTACCTCTGCGGCAGTCATAGTATCGAAGTACTGCGGAAGAATGGAAAAGTCTCTGGGGTCCTCTGCAGACACCTCTTATCATTCCGGTGAGAGTATGGCACGACAGGAGGCATCTCCACCTCTGGTTCTGGGGCAAGAGTCGGGAAGTAGACATATACCCAAGGCTGCAAAAGAAAAGGGCTATATTGAATATACAACAAAACACAGGGAATGCATAAAGCAGAATGTGTGTACAATGTCTAGAGAATGTAGAATATAAAGAATACAGAAAGCAGAGAATGTAGAATATAGAGTGCAGAAAACAGAATGCGTGTGCAGTGTACAGAAAGTACAAGTGTGAGTGCAGAAAGCAGAATGTGTAGTATAGAAAGTACAAGTGCAAAATAGAAAGTACGGTAGGAAATGCAAAGCAAAAAGGGTAAAGCATATGTCCCAGGCTCTCTAGTACCTGCCGACCCTGTTTCCGCTCCTGCAGGATGTTGTAGACACCCCATTTTTGACCGTCCTTGAGACTTGGACGTCACCGCTTGGAACACTCGGTGATTATTCATGTATGTGTTCGTTTAGAGTTCCCGGAGGTTTCGGCTCGCGCGCCCTGCCTCAGGATCTCCGAACTTGACCGTTTAGGGTAAAGCATATGTCCCAGGCTCTCTAGTAGCCGCCGACCCTGTTTCCGCTCCTGCGGGATGTCGAGCTCATTTATCCATACAATGTCGTAAGGTCAACACCGCCCCAATCATAAACATGGACCTGAGACAAGTCCACCAGTGCACTCAGGAGATATAACCCAACAGTGTTCGCTCTGTCTGCGAACAAAATGGTGCCGAAGAGGAACATCAAGAAGCCTCGGGCGTAGTGCTCGACCTCCTTTGGGGTCTCCGGCTCTCTCCCTCGAAACTATTCTGTAAACCAGCTGTACTGTACCATCCCTGATCGAAAAAGAGGTGGGTGTGCTCCTACCAGGTAGATCCATGTAGCCTCCCACTCACCCATGTCTGTATCATAAGGAATCGGGCGGCCCCCTACCTCTATGCCAGTGAGCATAGAGAAATCATATGGAGTCATCGTCATCTCTCCTGTGGTAGAGAAGTGGAAAGAGTTGGTGGTATCCCACCACCTCTCTACCAACGCTCCAAGTAGAGGTCGACTCAAGCTTGTTGAATAAGCTTTGCAAGAGGGAGTCTTCTAAGAGGAGGGTCTTCCTCTTTGATCTAGGTTAGCTTCTTGCAACCAAAAACCAGGCCTTTGAGATATAGATACATATTATCTCTATACCTCCTCCTCTCTCCTCCTTTGTGTGTGTTTTTTAGCTCAAAAGGTGGTTTTTACCTTACTTTTGCACCATTACACACACCATTTCACCTTACTCCGAGATTGAGGGACTTGGAGGAATTGTTTCTTGAGTTTTGGACTAGTTTTGATCCAAAGAAGGAGGCTAGACCATTTGTTCTTCAAAGGTTCTTCAAGGGTGAGCATCTTGATTTATATTCCCCAAACTTGCAATATTTTTTTACCTATCTAGCTTGCTGTTTTAGCTCTTGTGTATAACATAAAAAGGGCTTGTATTTTCCTACTTTAGCACTTTCATTAAGGTCATTTTGTCGTTTGAGTGCAAACTCCCCCTTTTAAGCCTTGTTTGATCCATTTTGGTGCTTCTTTCATAAGGTTTTGTTCATTTTAGTGTTTTGGTCTTTTGACCACTGAAAATCAGTGTATTTTAGTGTCAAAAAAGGATGGTTTGAAGTCTTGCATAGGGGAGGGACACCCCTCTCCCTTCTTGGTTTTGTTTCCTTGAGTTATGGCTCAAAAGGGTAGCATGTGTGCTTGATGATCCTTGGCCTCATTTCAGATTTTTTTTGGGTATTTTAGGTCATATGCAACCTCTGTTTTTGGCCGGATTTATGCCTCCTTGCATGCTTGTAATACTTGCTTTGTATTGCTCTACTTTGCTTAGAAGTACATATCATGATTAGGCCATGATTCTTGTGTATGTTGGCTTGGTCCCATGAAGCTTTTAGTATTGTTTTTCCATGCTTAAAGTTTGGTGGTTGTCCATTTAATCATGCTTGACATGTTTGTTAGGGTTGCTTTGTATTTTGCCTTGAAAGCTTTGAGCATATTGACTTCTAGCATGTATGTTTGTGATTACCCTCATGATTTAACATCATCTTAGGACTACATTTTAGTCCAAGAATCATGCTTGTATGTGTGCATGCATGGCCTCTTTAATGCCTTGAGGATGTGTCCTCTTATGCCTAGGAATGAGCCTTAGTGCACATGTTTCATGGGAGGTATTTTAGCTATCATATTAGGAGCTTTTGGGGTCCCTTTTTGCATGTAAAAATTATGTTTTTACTTTGTTTTAATCAAGCCATGAGTGGTCATGTTGATGAGAGTGAAATGCTTCCCTTTTGTGCCTTAACCATAGGACTTTTGGCTTGCATGTTGGCATGAACATTAGCCCATCTATCGGACACCTTGGCCACTGTTTTGAGGTGGGTGAGGGTCTGCCCCTTTGCCACTTTAAGCCATTTTTGCATGATTGCTTCATGATTGACGCATGGTTGCTTCGTATGTTGTTGTAGCATGATGATTCTATTGCTCAAAACGTCCATGTTTACATTACATTTGTATCTTGTATGTCTAATATTGCATGCTTGCCATACTAGTTGCATGATTCTTGGCATACCTTGCACATTGATATCATGTTGCATTTTGAGCCATGTTTTGCATAACATGCATTGCATTACTTGGTTTGGGGTGTCAAACCAAGTGTGGGAATCAAGGACCATTCATACCACAAGTGATGTAACGTGCCTTAACTTTCGGTCACCGGGGCCTTTGACTTCGCCATGAATAAAGCGAGCGTTTATCGGGTTATTTTCTAATTTTGTTTGTTGCCAATACATCCTTACATTTATAAGTGGCAAAATTTTGATTCCTTTGAGTCAATCATGCACCATTTGACCACGGATGGCTCAAAAAGACTCACCGGCAAGGTCATGCTCTTTGAGTTCAAAATATGATGTATAGGAAGTATTATTTTATATTTTTTTTGACCATGCTTACATGTGGTCGCAAAATACTCCATGCCCATCTGCAGTGAGTCTTGTTCTCTGTTTGCTGTCAAATTGATCTTCTGCTAGGAAGTTTTCTGTCACGACGGCAGAATTTAGTGTCACGCGACCTGGGCACGTATCTTGGAGTGCCGCATGAATCCAGTAAAATTGCCGATGGACGTGGCAATTTTGTAAGTTTGCCGATAGGTAGTAATTCTTGTCGCGGCCGGTGTGCTCTGCAGGATGCAAGAAACTTGCTCCAGTGCTTTGGCAATTTTCAGAAAGACAAGGCAGTACAAACAGAGGCGGGACAGGGAGTACAGTGGCCAAGTCGGATTCGAGCATGCATAATCATTCGCGCATCCCGAGACAGAGGCTGCGGCTTACCAATTTTCTTTCCTTCGCCACCTTTCCTTTAAACTAAATTAGAAATTTTTTGTAATAATTTATTTGTTTATTATTTGGACTTGTAATATTCATTCGGACCCTCTGAGACACCCTCAGTGGAGTGAGGCGTGAACATGTAATAAGTGTGGGCAAGTGTGTGATGTCTTCCAATCCCAACATTTCTCTTCTTCCCTTTTATTTACTGCGTATTTGATGGTAGATTAAGGCATTTTTGAAATTAGCATACCTTATGATATGCATTGCGTGCATACCTATGGCACTTTGGTTGAACATTAGCACCGGGCTCCATAGGTACATGCAACACTAACCGCCATTCGGTATCTTCAAATTTCCAAATTGAATAATGAATCAGTGGTTGCATATCGTATGCCAATACTTCTTAGGTTAACCGAGCTGTCACTCTTAAAATTGCATCTCGTATGTGGTTGCATTTAGGCAAAATACGATAACTAGGACATTGCACATTTTTGCTAACTAGTTTATTGTTTTGGCACGGAGTACAATGTAAGTATTTTTGCTTTAGCATCCAACATGCATGTGAATGTTGCCATAATAGTATGCTTACCATGCGGCTAAGTGTTTACATGAGATAAACTGCTTGAATGCCTGTGGGCGGAGGTCAAATTGCTTAAATTGGGATAATGCATTAAAACTGTAATTTTTTTAAGCCCACTAGATAGTGGCAAAACCGTCCTTTCCAAAAACCCACTTGAGGGTTGCAAAATCTGTATTTTAGCCTACTTGCGAGTAGCAAACCATTTTCATCAAGGGTCAACGAAAACGAAGTCAGAGGGGAGACCCAGAGGGTAAGACATTTATAGCATGTCTACCAAGTCGGGGAGAAGAGATATCGGCCAGAAGAATGCCAAGGGCCGATCATAGCCTTTACTGAAGCCGACCTAGAATTGGTCCAACATCCGCATAATGATGCCTTGGTAGTATCCCTCCAGGTTGGGGAATACCAAGTGAAACGCATCTTAATAGATCAAGGCAGCTCTTGTGACATCATGTACGTCAGATGTTACAAGGAGCTGGGCCTTCACCCTGATGACTTAGAACAATCCAGCCTCCCGATGGTCGGCTTTAATGGAACGCCGACGTGGCCACTGGGCGCAACAAGCTTGGAAGTACAAGCCGGCACTAAGAAGGTCAAGACGGAATTTCTGGAAATTGACACACCCTCACCATACAACATCATCTTGGGAAGGCAGTGGTTGCATGCAATGGGGGCAGTTCCATTAAGAACCGTGACACAAGTCGATTCCGAACTGTGGTAACCCCAAATGAACAGAACGGGACTAACCCTCCCGGGGCGTTTGGGGGACGTCCACACATACGAGAACCAGGGAAAGTCGAAATCGAAGATGGAACCATAGAAGTCTTGGAAGATGTCGGCAAAGAACCAGCCGAGAAAAGCGAAGAGGCGCTAAAGAAAATCCTCGTCCAGGAGGGCGACGAAGAACGATTTTTTCTTCTCGGCTCAGGCTTAGCTAGAGAAGAGGAAAAAGTACTGGAAGAATTTTTAAGGACAAACATAGAGGTGTTCGCCTGGACACCTTATGAAATGCCTGGCATTGACCCCGAGGTCACTTGCCACAGTCTGAATGTCGACAGATCGGCAAAACCTGTGATTCAACGAGTCAGAAGGCCGACGTTGATGCACGTCGAAGCAGTAGAGGAAGAGGTAGACAGACTCCTTGAAGCCAGGGCCATCCGAGAAGTTCAGTACCCAACATGGCTGTCCAACACAGTAGTAGTAAAAAAGAAGAATGGCAAGTGGAGGGTTTGTGTAGACTTTACCAGCCTCAACAAAGCTTGCCCCAAAGACAACTTTCCTCTGCCCAAAATCGACCAACTGGTAGAGATCAACATGACCCTTTTGAAGACATGATATCGACTTCGGAGACATGATAGTGGTAGTGATTCTAATTCAGCATCCCCAGAATCCAGAAAGAAGGAACGGGTCGAAGTCTCCATTTCTTCGGAAGGAAGTCCGCGTGCGCGGAATAAGCGAGGAAAGACAAATGATTCAGACGAAGAGGATCAACATGACCCTTTTGAAGACATGATATCGACTTCGGAGACATGATAGTGGTAGTGATTCTAATTCAGCATCCCCAGAATCCAGAAAGAAGGAACGGGTCGAAGTCTCCATTTCTTCGGAAGGAAGTCCGCGTGCGCGGAATAAGCGAGGAAAGACAAATGATTCAGACGAAGAGGATCAACATGACCCTTTTGAAGACATGATATCGACTTCGGAGACATGATAGTGGTAGTGATTCTAATTCAGCATCCCCAGAATCCAGAAAGAAGGAACGGGTCGAAGTCTCCATTTCTTCGGAAGGAAGTCCGCGTGCGCGGAATAAGCGAGGAAAGACAAATGATTCAGACGAAGAGGATCAACATGACCCTTTTGAAGACATGATATCGACTTCGGAGACATGATAGTGGTAGTGATTCTAATTCAGCATCCCCAGAATCCAGAAAGAAGGAACGGGTCGAAGTCTCCATTTCTTCGGAAGGAAGTCCGCGTGCGCGGAATAAGCGAGGAAAGACAAATGATTCAGACGAAGAGGATCAACATGACCCTTTTGAAGACATGATATCGACTTCGGAGACATGATAGTGGTAGTGATTCTAATTCAGCATCCCCAGAATCCAGAAAGAAGGAACGGGTCGAAGTCTCCATTTCTTCGGAAGGAAGTCCGCGTGCGCGGAATAAGCGAGGAAAGACAAATGATTCAGACGAAGAGGATCAACATGACCCTTTTGAAGACATGATATCGACTTCGGAGACATGATAGTGGTAGTGATTCTAATTCAGCATCCCCAGAATCCAGAAAGAAGGAACGGGTCGAAGTCTCCATTTCTTCGGAAGGAAGTCCGCGTGCGCGGAATAAGCGAGGAAAGACAAATGATTCAGACGAAGAGGATCAACATGACCCTTTTGAAGACATGATATCGACTTCGGAGACATGATAGTGGTAGTGATTCTAATTCAGCATCCCCAGAATCCAGAAAGAAGGAACGGGTCGAAGTCTCCATTTCTTCGGAAGGAAGTCCGCGTGCGCGGAATAAGCGAGGAAAGACAAATGATTCAGACGAAGAGGATCAACATGACCCTTTTGAAGACATGATATCGACTTCGGAGACATGATAGTGGTAGTGATTCTAATTCAGCATCCCCAGAATCCAGAAAGAAGGAACGGGTCGAAGTCTCCATTTCTTCGGAAGGAAGTCCGCGTGCGCGGAATAAGCGAGGAAAGACAAATGATTCAGACGAAGAGGATCAACATGACCCTTTTGAAGACATGATATCGACTTCGGAGACATGATAGTGGTAGTGATTCTAATTCAGCATCCCCAGAATCCAGAAAGAAGGAACGGGTCGAAGTCTCCATTTCTTCGGAAGGAAGTCCGCGTGCGCGGAATAAGCGAGGAAAGACAAATGATTCAGACGAAGAGGATCAACATGACCCTTTTGAAGACATGATATCGACTTCGGAGACATGATAGTGGTAGTGATTCTAATTCAGCATCCCCAGAATCCAGAAAGAAGGAACGGGTCGAAGTCTCCATTTCTTCGGAAGGAAGTCCGCGTGCGCGGAATAAGCGAGGAAAGACAAATGATTCAGACGAAGAGGATCAACATGACCCTTTTGAAGACATGATATCGACTTCGGAGACATGATAGTGGTAGTGATTCTAATTCAGCATCCCCAGAATCCAGAAAGAAGGAACGGGTCGAAGTCTCCATTTCTTCGGAAGGAAGTCCGCGTGCGCGGAATAAGCGAGGAAAGACAAATGATTCAGACGAAGAGGATCAACATGACCCTTTTGAAGACATGATATCGACTTCGGAGACATGATAGTGGTAGTGATTCTAATTCAGCATCCCCAGAATCCAGAAAGAAGGAACGGGTCGAAGTCTCCATTTCTTCGGAAGGAAGTCCGCGTGCGCGGAATAAGCGAGGAAAGACAAATGATTCAGACGAAGAGGATCAACATGACCCTTTTGAAGACATGATATCGACTTCGGAGACATGATAGTGGTAGTGATTCTAATTCAGCATCCCCAGAATCCAGAAAGAAGGAACGGGTCGAAGTCTCCATTTCTTCGGAAGGAAGTCCGCGTGCGCGGAATAAGCGAGGAAAGACAAATGATTCAGACGAAGAGGATCAACATGACCCTTTTGAAGACATGATATCGACTTCGGAGACATGATAGTGGTAGTGATTCTAATTCAGCATCCCCAGAATCCAGAAAGAAGGAACGGGTCGAAGTCTCCATTTCTTCGGAAGGAAGTCCGCGTGCGCGGAATAAGCGAGGAAAGACAAATGATTCAGACGAAGAGGATCAACATGACCCTTTTGAAGACATGATATCGACTTCGGAGACATGATAGTGGTAGTGATTCTAATTCAGCATCCCCAGAATCCAGAAAGAAGGAACGGGTCGAAGTCTCCATTTCTTCGGAAGGAAGTCCGCGTGCGCGGAATAAGCGAGGAAAGACAAATGATTCAGACGAAGAGGATCAACATGACCCTTTTGAAGACATGATATCGACTTCGGAGACATGATAGTGGTAGTGATTCTAATTCAGCATCCCCAGAATCCAGAAAGAAGGAACGGGTCGAAGTCTCCATTTCTTCGGAAGGAAGTCCGCGTGCGCGGAATAAGCGAGGAAAGACAAATGATTCAGACGAAGAGGATCAACATGACCCTTTTGAAGACATGATATCGACTTCGGAGACATGATAGTGGTAGTGATTCTAATTCAGCATCCCCAGAATCCAGAAAGAAGGAACGGGTCGAAGTCTCCATTTCTTCGGAAGGAAGTCCGCGTGCGCGGAATAAGCGAGGAAAGACAAATGATTCAGACGAAGAGGATCAACATGACCCTTTTGAAGACATGATATCGACTTCGGAGACATGATAGTGGTAGTGATTCTAATTCAGCATCCCCAGAATCCAGAAAGAAGGAACGGGTCGAAGTCTCCATTTCTTCGGAAGGAAGTCCGCGTGCGCGGAATAAGCGAGGAAAGACAAATGATTCAGACGAAGAGGATCAACATGACCCTTTTGAAGACATGATATCGACTTCGGAGACATGATAGTGGTAGTGATTCTAATTCAGCATCCCCAGAATCCAGAAAGAAGGAACGGGTCGAAGTCTCCATTTCTTCGGAAGGAAGTCCGCGTGCGCGGAATAAGCGAGGAAAGACAAATGATTCAGACGAAGAGGATCAACATGACCCTTTTGAAGACATGATATCGACTTCGGAGACATGATAGTGGTAGTGATTCTAATTCAGCATCCCCAGAATCCAGAAAGAAGGAACGGGTCGAAGTCTCCATTTCTTCGGAAGGAAGTCCGCGTGCGCGGAATAAGCGAGGAAAGACAAATGATTCAGACGAAGAGGATCAACATGACCCTTTTGAAGACATGATATCGACTTCGGAGACATGATAGTGGTAGTGATTCTAATTCAGCATCCCCAGAATCCAGAAAGAAGGAACGGGTCGAAGTCTCCATTTCTTCGGAAGGAAGTCCGCGTGCGCGGAATAAGCGAGGAAAGACAAATGATTCAGACGAAGAGGATCAACATGACCCTTTTGAAGACATGATATCGACTTCGGAGACATGATAGTGGTAGTGATTCTAATTCAGCATCCCCAGAATCCAGAAAGAAGGAACGGGTCGAAGTCTCCATTTCTTCGGAAGGAAGTCCGCGTGCGCGGAATAAGCGAGGAAAGACAAATGATTCAGACGAAGAGGATCAACATGACCCTTTTGAAGACATGATATCGACTTCGGAGACATGATAGTGGTAGTGATTCTAATTCAGCATCCCCAGAATCCAGAAAGAAGGAACGGGTCGAAGTCTCCATTTCTTCGGAAGGAAGTCCGCGTGCGCGGAATAAGCGAGGAAAGACAAATGATTCAGACGAAGAGGATCAACATGACCCTTTTGAAGACATGATATCGACTTCGGAGACATGATAGTGGTAGTGATTCTAATTCAGCATCCCCAGAATCCAGAAAGAAGGAACGGGTCGAAGTCTCCATTTCTTCGGAAGGAAGTCCGCGTGCGCGGAATAAGCGAGGAAAGACAAATGATTCAGACGAAGAGGATCAACATGACCCTTTTGAAGACATGATATCGACTTCGGAGACATGATAGTGGTAGTGATTCTAATTCAGCATCCCCAGAATCCAGAAAGAAGGAACGGGTCGAAGTCTCCATTTCTTCGGAAGGAAGTCCGCGTGCGCGGAATAAGCGAGGAAAGACAAATGATTCAGACGAAGAGGATCAACATGACCCTTTTGAAGACATGATATCGACTTCGGAGACATGATAGTGGTAGTGATTCTAATTCAGCATCCCCAGAATCCAGAAAGAAGGAACGGGTCGAAGTCTCCATTTCTTCGGAAGGAAGTCCGCGTGCGCGGAATAAGCGAGGAAGGAGAAATGATTCAGACGAAGAGGATCAACATGACCCTTTTGTGCGACGGATCGCAAGGGCAGTGCTACCCAAAAAGTTCAAAGCTCCATCATTCACCCTGTACGACGAAAAATTGGACCCACTGATCACATTCATCATTATAAACAAGCCATGACACTTCATGCAAACGATGAAGCCCTCATGTGTCGAATATTTTCGAGCAGTATGGGAACACTGGCTGCCAGATGGTATTATAAATTGGAACCGGCATCGATTAAGAGCTTCCACCAACTCCAAAAATCCTTCAGGGCAAGGTTCATCACCAATGAGATCCAGCCGAAACAAGCCGATTCTCTCTGGGCAATGCAAATTCAACCAGGAGAAATCCTTCATGAATAGTCGGTGCACTATTGGGAATGCTTTAATTTAGTAGATGATGCCTGCAATGACTCCATGGCCAATACCGCCTTTAAGATGGGATTGCATCCTGACAGTGGCCTCCGTAGTTCATTGACTAGACGGCCCCCCAAAACAGTCTATTCGTTAATGAAGAAAGTCGTAGAATACTGGAAAGTGGAAGATGATGCCCTATGGGTCAAAGTCAGGCATAAAGCTGACAAGACGGCCCCGTCTGAAATCGTTAAGCCGATAAGCGTCATGCCGTCACGGAGCCCTGAACCATGGAATCGGGCTAAACGAGACAAAAGACGAGATTCACGCCGATCAAATGACCAATGTTGAAATTGAGCCAATAAGCAATATCATGTGGATAGCAGGCGCATATGGCGCACGGACAAGAAATATAAAAAATTATCGGAGCCGATTAGTAAGTCTATGTCTAAAGTTCAACACCTTCTGTTCTTTAAGTGGCTACCCAAGATGATGGGACCTCCTAATACGAGGAGATGGGATAAACAGTGCGAATATCGCAAAGACCACGACCATGACACTGACAGTTGTTATGCATTAAAGGATCACCTTGAAGAGTTGGTACAAGACAGTCAGCTTATGCAACACATCCGGAAGAACAATTCAACAAAAATAGTTGCTTTACAGTCGGATTCACCTTTATTCGACATAATTCATATGATATACAGCTTGCCGACGGCATCCAAGGTACATACAATTCAGTTGCAGTCTAACCCCCAAAAGCCAATCACGCCAGCAAAACGGCCCCATAAGACTGCGAGTATTAGGTTTGATGACTCTGACTTGGTTGGCGTAACTCTCCCCCACATTGATCCCCTTGTCATTGATCTACGCGTAAACTCATTCATAATTCAACGCGTTCTCATTGACCAGGGAAGTACTTCAGAAGTAATGTATTACAAGACCTTTGTTAAGCTCGACTTCACTGAATCAGATCTGTCTTCGACTGATTATCTGTTATTCGACTTCAATGCTAATCCGGAATATCCTTTGGGCAAAATCACATTACCAGTTCGGGCAGGCTCCAAATCAGTGAACATAGAATTTATGGTTGTTAAGTTTCCTCCGCTGTATAATCTCATCATTGGACGAACTTGGCTGCATACCATTCAAGCTATGCTAAGCACCTATCATCAACTATTTCGTTTTCCGACTGAACACGGTATAGAGCAAATTCAAGGTTCCCAGAAATTGGCGCAGGCATGTTATCTCCATGCTGCAAAGACACTAAGAGAGCTGGAAGTAAAATCAACTAAGGTGCCAGATCGGGAGAACCTCGACGACATTGGGCGGCTCCCAAGTGAAAAGGCAACCGGAGCCCTGGATCGAGTTAAAATTGACGGGAATCCTGACAAGTTCTTCATGATCGGTGCTTCCCTGAATAAAGTCGAGAGGCAAGAGCCAATATCCTTCTTACTCGGCAGCCTTGATGTATTTGCATGGTCACCATATGGGATGCCGGGGGTGGATCCATCTGTGTCCCAGCACCGCTTAAATGTTGATCCAAAATGTAAGCCAATTATTCAGAAAAGCCGGCGGTCAGCCACGGAGCATACTTCTGCCGTTGTTGAAGCAGTTGATCGATTACTTCATGCTGGGGCAATTTCTGAAGTGACCTATCCTACATGGCTGTCAAATACTGTAGTTATAAAGAAGAAAAATGGAATTTGGCGTGTTTGTGTGGATTTCACGGACTTAAACAAAGCTTGTCCCAAGGAATTATTTCCCCTCCACAGAATAGACCAACTTATAGATGCAACAACACATCATCAACGTATGAGCTTCCTGGATGCCTATAGAGGCTACCATCAAATTGCCATGCATCCGGAGGACCAAGAAAAAACTGCATTCCTCGCCCCAAGAGGAACCTATTGCTACAAGGTTATGCCTTTCAGGCTGAAGAATGAGAGGGCAACTTACCAAAGACTAGTGACTGCCATGTTCAAGGAGCAACTCGGCCGTACCATGGAAGTATACATCGACGATATGGTGGTCAAGTCCAAGGAAGAGCAAACTCATCTAGCCGATCTGGAAGAGACATTCGGCATTCTTCGAAAATACAAAATGAAACTGAATGCCTCCAAATGCGCATTCGGTATTGGATCCGGCAAATTCCTTGGTGTAGACACCCCATTTTTGACCGACCTTAAGACTCAGACGTCACCGATTGAGCACTCGGTGATATTGCATGTTGTGCTTGTTCAGAAGTTTCAGAGTTGCGGCCGTGAGCCCTGCCTCCGAACTTCCGAACCCTCTTTTGTGCTTTGCCTCGGTTTGCGAACCTGACTCGTTTTTCTCTGTTTCTTTTCCTGAGGGGAGGGAGAGGTCCCGTAGACCATCTCTCAGTGGCCGTGGGCTACATTTGGTGGCCGTAGGCCATTTTGCCCATTTCGGAGTCCGGTTCCCGGTTTTCGGAGCTGTCAGGTCGTGTGCCTCGGTTCGGGACCGCTTAGCCATCTTCATTTGTTCTGATTTTTGGCATACTTCCTTTCTACTCCCTTTTGAGGGACACTGGAGTCTGAGAAACCCACTTCGTGGCCGAATGCCACTTTCGGTGCTTAACAGCCCATTTTCAGGACCTCGAACTGCGTGTTTTGGCCCCCGAACATTCGTTTTGCAACGGTTTTCGTTCATTTTTGGCAGGTACCTCTGTTTTATAACAAGGAAGGTCACTGAAGGGTGGGAGGCCAGCAATTGTTGCAGCAACCAGTTATCTCTCCTCCGGAGCCTCCCGGCGCCCGTTTTCCCAACTTCCGGGCTAATGTTGAACACCTTGGAGTTAGTGTTGCCAACTTTCGACCACATATCTGTGATCTACACACTTGGGAGGACCCTAAAAGTTCATGGCCGGCCACTATTTTTGATCAATCGGCCACTTCTCCTAACCGAGACCTTTTCTTGAGGGAGCTTGACCCTTTTGGACCTTTTTTTTAGCTTCTCCAAGAAGCTTGACCTCTTTTAGCTTCTCCAAGAAGCTTGACCCCTTTTTTAGCTTCTCCAAGAAGCTTGACCTTTTTGTTTAGCTTCTCCAAGAAGCTTGAACCTTTTGACCCCTTTTCAAAACTTCTCCAAGAAGCTTGACCCTTTTGAACCTTTTTGTTTAGCTTCTCCAAGAAACTTGAACCTTTTGACCCCTTTTTAAAACTTCTCCAAGAAGCTTGACCCTTTTGAACCTTTTTGTTTAGCTTCTCCAAGAAACTTGAACCTTTTGACCCCTTTTTAAAACTTCTCCAAGAAGCTTGACCCTTTTGAACCTTTTTGTTTAGCTTCTCCAAGAAGCTTGAACCTTTTGACCCCTTTTTAAAACTTCTCCAAGAAGCTTGACCCTTTTGAACCTTTTTGTTTAGCTTCTCCAAGAAGCTTGAACCTTTTGACCCCTTTTTAAAACTTCTCCAAGAAGCTTGACCCTTTTGAACCTTTTTGTTTAGCTTCTCCAAGAAGCTTGAACCTTTTGACCCCTTTTTAAAACTTCTCCAAGAAGCTTGACCCTTTTGAACCTTTTTGTTTAGCTTCTCCAAGAAGCTTGAACCTTTTGACCCCTTTTTAAAACTTCTCCAAGAAGCTTGACCCTTTTGAACCTTTTTGTTTAGCTTCTCCAAGAAGCTTGAACCTTTTGACCCCTTTTTAAAACTTCTCCAAGAAGCTTGACCCTTTTGAACCTTTTTGTTTAGCTTCTCCAAGAAGCTTGAACCTTTTGACCCCTTTTTAAAACTTCTCCAAGAAGCTTGACCCTTTTGAACCTTTTTGTTTAGCTTCTCCAAGAAGCTTGAACCTTTTGACCCCTTTTTAAAACTTCTCCAAGAAGCTTGACCCTTTTGACCCACTCCCAGCCAGACATAATCCCTCAAAGTACTGTATGTACCATCAGCAGCGCGGTCATGGCACCGACCGTTGCTACCGCCTTCGTCATGAGGTCCAAAATCTCATCGACAACCGGATGATAGCTCCACCTTCAGCCCCCGATGACCAAGTATGATCTGTTTTAGAGCCTGATGTAAACTGAAAATAGGCTTATTTTGAGCCCTTCTTCAACATCGAAGAAGGGCTCAACACTGTTTGGGACTTCCATGTTGTACTCCCCTTTATATCCTCCTTTTGGTCCCATTTTTGTATGTCTTGGCAGCCCTTGATGTTGCTGTTTTTGGACTTTGGTCCGAACTAAAAACAGCCATATTTTGACCCCCTTGTCATGTTTTATTAAGGGTCTTTGGCTGTTTGATGAATGTTTTACATACTTGCTTCTTTGGCCACCTTTTGGCCCATTTCTTGCATAAGAGCTTAGCCCTATCCATGTTTGTTTTTGGGGCTTTTACAGTTCCGTAAATGTGCATATTTTGGGTCCCTCTTCAATGTTGTTGATGGGCCCTAACCTATTTGGAGTTAGAAGCTGTGAGTTGCTTCATAATCGCATGTTTAGGGCCGTTTTTGTATGCCATTTTAGCCCCATCTTTGCTTGCTGATTGGCCATGTCATAAACTGTAAAAATGCTTCTCTCAGAGCTGTCTTGCTTCTGTCTTCATGCTCCATGTCCATATTATGCATGCTTTGTATAGCTGTAAGCCATTTCGGGTGCCTAATTTCGCATTTCAGGAGGAATTCCATGCATCGGGCGTACTTTCGCCTCATTTCGGGGCTGTTTTGCCCCACATTTCAGTGCTGAAATCCCATTAGCCATGTTTGCATATAATTTCCATGCCATTGCCTCAGTTTGCGTGCCAGTGTGCACGCATTTCGAGGCACTTCATTTTCATCCATCGGCCTCTTATGTGAGTGTGGCTGAGGCTATCTCATGTTAGTATAAGTCCATGTTGCATTCTATATGCCATTTCTATGTCATTGCATCGCATTCCATCATTGCTTCGGTTTGCGTGCCCGTGTGCACGCATTTCGAGGCACTTCATTTTCATCTACCGGCCTCTTATGTGAGTGTGGCTGAGGCTCTCTCATGTTGGTATAAGCCCATATCACGTTTTTCATGTCATTTGCGTTGCGTATGCCATTGCCTCGGTTTGCGTGCCCGTGTGCACACATTTCGAGGCACTTCATTTTCATCCACCGGCATCCTATGTGAGTGTGGCTGAGGCTCTCTCATGTTGGTATAAACCCATATCACGTTTTCATGTCATTGCATCGCATTCTATCATTGCCTCGGTTTGCGTGCCCGTGTGCACGCATTTCGAGGCACTTCATTTTCATCTACCGGCCTCTTATGTGAGTGTGACTGAAGCTCTCTCATGTTGGTATAAGCCCATATCACGTTTTTCATGTCATTTGCATTGCGTATGCCATTGTCTCGGTTTGCGTGCCCGTGTGCACGCATTTCGAGGCACTTCATTTTCATCTACCGGCCTCTTATGTGAGTGTGGCTAAGGCTCTCTCATGTTGGTATAAGCTCATACCACGTTTTTCATGTTATTTGCATTGCGTATGCCATTGCCTCGGTTTACGTGCCCGTGTGCACGCATTTCGAGGCACTTCATTTTCATCTACCGGCCTCTTATGTGAGTGTGGCTGAGGCTCTCTCATGTTAGTATAAGCCCATATCATATTTCTCTATCATTTGCATTGCGTATTCCATCGCCTCGGTTTGCGTGCCCGTGTGCACGCATCTCGAGGCATCTCATTTTTATGGCATTGTGCATACTAGGTTGTATCTTAGATCACATTCTATCATCGCCTCGGTTTGCGTGCCCATGTGCACGCATTACGAGGCATCTTATTTTTATGGCATTGTGCATACTAGGTTGTATCTTAGATCACATTCTGTCATCGCCTCGATTTGCGTGCCCGTGTGCACGCATTACGATGCATCTCATTTTTACAGCATAGTGCATACTAGGTTGTATCTTAGATCGTATTCATGCATTTCCTCAGTTTGCGTACCCGTGTGCACGCATTTCAAGGCATGTTATTCCATAGCATTGTGTATGTTAGGATTGTATCTTAGTTGCATTCATGCATATCATGCATATTGCATCGTGTTTGGGATAGGAGTTAGCCCGGGCACGGGAAACTTGCATTGCGTATGCCATTGTCTCGGTTTGCGTGCCCGTGTGCACGCATTTCGAGGCATCTCATTTTTACAACATAGTACATACTAGGTTGTATCTTAGATCGCATTCTGTCAGTTTCTCGGTTTGCGTGCCCGTATGCACGCATTTCGAGGCATCTCATTTCACAACATTGTGCATGCTAGGCTGTATCTTAGTTGCATTCATGCATGTCATGCATATTGCATCGTGTTCGGAATAGGAGTTACCCCGGGCACGGGAAACGAGGTGCATTTTGTACTCCGAGTGACGGAATGTGTCTCAATTCCCCAGTCACCGACACTCCGGATCATCCATGATGGAGTTAGGTCTCGTTGTGTTTTCATGTGCATTCATTCTATATTGAGTTGCACATTTCGACTCCTCTGCCATCATGCATCGATATGCGTGATTGGTGGCACGAGGATCGAGGCATGCATATATCTGTGAAAATACATTGCTATGCCCCTTTCCTGCTCTCTGTTGCAGCAAAATGAAGAATCAGTAACTTTTCGGAGCTCGGCACGCTTTCCAAGGATAACTGCTAAACAGAGGCTAATTGGGGCATCCCAGTGGATTTCCGCGCAAGGCAGCCCAAACATGCATCATCCATCAGAAGCAAGGCAGCCCCTGGCTTGCACGCCAGTTCCATTTACTTTCTTAGTTAATTCATTAATTAATTAGGAGTTTGTATATTATTTGAACTGTAATATTTGGACTGTAATATTCTTTCATTCGGGACTGTATATTTATTCGGACCCTCTGCGCGAGGGCATAACTGTAATAAGTGTGCGTGTGTGTGTTGTATGTCTTCCAACCCCACGTCTTTCTCCCTTTTATTTATCCGCTTATGATGGTTAGATTAGGGCATATTTCAATTAGCATACAGTATGATAGCATGTTTGCATCATTCATCTGTTGTGCATGCACCGGGCTCGGCGCATCATACTAACTGCATTGTACTTTCAATTCCAAATTGAATACATGATGGTTGTAGCATTTCATATGCCATGTTTAGAATAGCCGAGCCCGCTATAGTTTGCATTTTTGTATGTGTTGCATTAGGCATTTCTGTATACTTAGGATCATGCATGATTTCTAATGTAGTTTCTTATTTGATATAACTGCCTGAATGCCTGTGGGTGAAGGTTGAGTTATCTGAATTGGAATAAATCATCAAATGTTTTAAAGTCTACCTGCGGGTAGCAAACCCTTTTCAAAAAACAAGCATGAAATGTTTTGTTCCAATTTGGGCGACTCGGTCTATACTTGTATGCTGTGCGCATCACATAGTAACCTAGGCTAATAACCGGAATAAGAACTCACAATGTTTTCAAAAATAGATATCATGGTTAGTAGAGGCCGATCTTTGATCGGGTGAGCGGGGGTGCTCACGAAGTGACCTTCCCCAATCGTACCCAAGTTCCCGAGCCGAGGCAACTTTGGTGATGACGGACACGTGGCCTTAGGCACCAAGTCAGGGTTTCCTAAATTTCCCATTAAAAAAACCATTTAGGTGGCGACTCTGTATCTGGCAAAGCAGTCCATGTTTGGCACTTCTTTCAAAAAAAATCTATTTTTCTCAAAACGATTTTTCGGATTTGGACTCTTTGGTTCAGATTAAGAACCGTGTTGCAAAATCGAGAGTCTGAACTGTAGCGGTCCCTCGCGAACTTGTTACACTTGGCTACATTGTTAACCACCACGGAATCGAGCCAACCTGGGGCAAATCACAGCAATTCTAGAACTTGGCTCTCTTCGGTCGGTCAAAGAGGTTCAGAAGCTGATGGGAATGGCCACTGCACTCAACAGGTTCATTAGTCGTTGCACAGATTGCTACCGACAATTCTTTCACACATTTTGGTGAGGTAAAGCTTTTGAATGGGCCCCTGAGGGCGAGGCTGCTTTGGATCGCTTGAAGACTTACCTTCGATCAGTTCCACTCTTGGCAACACTTTCGGCAGGTGATCCGCTCATTTTGTATCTGTCAGTCTCCGACCAGGCAGTCAGCGCCATACTATTAAAGGAAGAACTTAGGGAGCAACGGCCAGTTTACTATGTGAGCAAAGCAATGGCTAATGCCGAAACACGTTATCTTCTATTGGAGAAACTCATCCTTTCTCTCGTCATGGCTGCAAGAAAATTGATGCATTACTTTCAGGGACATACCATTGGGGTACTAACAGACTACCCCCTCCGGTCAGTGCTTCGTAGCGCGGAAGCATCAGGGCACATTTCAAAATGGTCTCTGGAACTCGGCCAATATGACATCCAATTTCCACCCAGAACTTCAATCAAGGGGCAAGTGCTTGCCGACTTTGTAGTCGAATTCACTAGGCTTCTCGCCGATTTTAAGTCTGATCAAATTCAACCTAAGCAGAACTAGAGAATATACATTGGGGACATTTGGTAGATGTACTGTGACGGGTCATCCAACCAATGTGGTAGTGGGGCGGGCGTAGTAATCATGACCCCGGACAGGGCAATAATGGAGCAGTCTGTCAAACTGGTCTTCGATGCATCAAACAATGAGGCCGAATATGAAACATTTTTAACTAGCCTATAGAATGTACTTTTCCTTGGTGCGCGGCGTCTGCTTGTCTTCTGTGACTCAAAACTAGTCATCAACCAATTAAAGGGGGAATACGCAGCCAAAAATGACCACATGGCATCTTACATGAAAACGGTGAAATCTTTACTGGCGAAATTCAACCATCATGAATTAAATCAAATAACCCGAGATCAGAACACGCATGCAGACGCCCTGGCTTGCCTAGCCTTCACCATTAACTTAGAAATTAAACAGACAATTAAAGTAGGATTCATCCCTGAGTCGACCATTGCCTCTTCAGAATCAATTTAGATCAATATCATAGAATCGGGTCCAAGTTGGATGGACCCTATGACCACATTCCTATTTTCCGAGCAGCTCCCGATAGACAAGAAAGAAGCACACCAACTGCGAAACAAAGCCCTGCGATACTACTTGGACCCGCAAGGAAAGTTCTACAAAAAATCCCTCTCTGGTCCATACTTAGAATACGTTCATCTGGACAAAGTCGAGGAACTCTTGGCTGAAATACATGAAGGTAGTTTGTGGTGCCCATTCTGGCGGGCGTTCTTTGGCCCACCGAGCCGTAACACGGGGGTACTGTTGGCCGACCATGAGAGCTGATGCCGAGTGTTATGCCAAGAAATGCGAACAATGCCAGAAGTTTTCCCCTTTAACTCATTTGCCTGCTGAGGAGTTAAACTCTATCACTAGTCCTTGACCGTTCGCTCAATGGGGACTTGATATTGTCGGACCATTGCCACGGGTTCCAGGAAACAAGCGATTCTTGATTGTGGCGACAGATTACTTCACAAAATGGGTCGAAATTGAGGCACTAACACATATTTGAGATACTGATGTTAGGCGTTTCGTACGGAAAAATATCATAACACATTTCGGCATTTCAAGAGCACTTGTTTCAGACAACGGTGCCCAGTTTGATTGTGGCATCTACCGAGAATTATACAGCACGTATGGTATTCGGCCCTATTTTTCCACCCCGACTTATCCGCAAAGTAATGGCCAAGCTAAATCCTCCAACAAAGTCATTCTGGACAGCATTAAGAAAATGCTGGAGAAAGCTAAAGGCCGATGTGTCGAAGAGCTCCACAGTGTGTTGTGGGCTCATCGCACCACACCAAGGCGGTCCATTGGGGAAACGCCGTTTGCCCTATGCTTTGGAACCAAGGCAATCATCCCCCTGGAGATTGGCCTACCCACTCTAAAAATGAAGGTCATCGACTTGGACCGTAATGACATGATGTTGAAGTTGGATCTGACTCTGATCGAGGAACGCCGAGACCGTGCCCTTGCATCTATGGCATGGTATCAGCAACAGCTCGCTAAACCAAATAATCAACGCGTACAGCTGCGTCGTTATATACCTGGAGAATCGGTCCTCAAGAAAGCTCTTCCCACTACTAGGAGTCCCGCTGACGAAAAGTTAGGTCCCAATTGGGACGGCCCCTATCAGGTTGAATCGATCACCGACACAGGGGCATATCAGCTCAAAGACATGTCTAGAAAAAGTCTGCCACGTCCTTGGAATTCCACGCATTTGCATAAATTTTATCATTAACCCAACTTGTAGGGCATGATAACTTGTTTTGAAATTTCGATATGAACAACTTTCATTTCTTACAATGCAATGCCTCTTATTTCCTAGCTTTGTGAAATTTGGTTTAGTGAAACAAAAGCCTTCGAAATCAGAGCCCCATCTGTGAATGACACATTTGGGTCGAATAAGCCTTCGGATTTGGAGCGTCCTTCCTGGATATCACGATTGGCCAAAACAAAAGCCTTCAAATTTGGAGCCCCATCTTTGAATGACACGTTTGGGCTGAATAAGCCTCCGGATTCGGAGTGCCCTTCATGGACACGATTGGCCAAAAAAAAAGGCCTCCAAATTCAGTGCCCCATCCGTGAATAACACGTTTGGGCCGAATAAATCTCCGGATTCGGAGCGCCCTTCGTGGATATCACGATTGGCCAAAACAAAAGCCTCCAAATTCATAGCCCCATCCGTGAATGACACGTTTGGGCCGAGTAAGCCTCCGGATTCAAAGCACCCGTCGTGGATATCTTGATTGGCCAAAACAAAAGCTTTCAAATTTGGAGCCCCATCCGTGAATGACATGTTTGGGCAGAATAAGCCTCCGGATTCGGAGCGCCCTTCGTGGACAACACGATTTGCCAAAACAAAAGCCTCCGAATTTAGAGCCCCATCCGTGAATGACACGTTTGGGCCGAATAAGCCTCTAGATTCGGAGTGCCCTTTGTGGATATCACAATTGGCCAAAACAAAAGCCTCTGAATTTGGAGCCCCATCCGTGAACGACACATTTGGGCCGAATAAGCCTCCGGATTCGGAGCCCCCTTCGTCGACATGACAGTTGGCTGGTGCAAACGCGATTTAGAGTAATAGATGGTCATGACTTAATTTACGAACATTAATTGAAACAATATACAGACATTCAAAATAAAATGTTTCATTCAATAAATTGTGAACACATGATTTGCATCAAATTTGCATCAAAACAGAACAATGTGTTCAATAAATTGTAACTCCTTAAAAAAAAAAAAAAATTTATTCGGCACCATCTTCGTCATTGGTCTTCTTGGCTTCGAAAGTCGCGAAGAGGAAACTGTAACTCTGATACAAAGGCGACGCCAAATCAATGCCCGCTGCCTGTAGAGCCTTGATCCACCCATGCTTGAATCCACAATTTTCACATCGGTAGACCTCCTTGGCCGGCTTTTCGTTCGTCTTCTTTATACCAATTTTTCGACCGTCAAAAAATCCCTCATTATAGGCCCTCATCCTTATCGCTTCTCTAGCGAACATGCTCGTCATATCTCGGTCGGCAATGGCCTGGTTTAGAAGCTGTTGGGTCACCCTTTCCTCTACAATCAAGTTAACTTGACCTACCGACTAATTTTTGGCTACTTTTGCCTTTTTTAGTTCATGCTCGGCTTTCTCTACGCGAGCTTCTAAATTCCGAGTGCGCTCGTCTTTCTGTTATACCTCTCGCCGTCCGACATGTAGACGCATGCCGATTTCATAGGAGGTATATGTAACAGCGCCCGCGTGGGGCCTCGCGCTACAGTTCGGACTCTCGATTTTGTGTCACGGTTCTAAATCTAAACCAAAGAGTCCAAATCTGGCAAATCGTTTGAGAAAACAGATTTTTGAAAAAGTAGTGCCAAAGATGGACTGCTTTGCCAGATACAGAGTCGCCACCAAAATATTTTTTTTATGGGAGAATTTAGGAAACCCTGACTCGGTGCCGAAGGCCACATGTCCGTCATCACCGGAGTTGTCTCGGCTCGGGAGCTTGGGTACGATCGGGGAAGGTCAGCTATGAGCACCCCCTTTCGCCCGGTCCGAAGACCGGCCTCTACTAACCGTGATATCCATCGCTTCTCTAGCGAACATGGTCGTCTTATCTCGGTCGGCAATGGCCTGGTTTAGAAGTTGTTGGGTCACCATTTCCTCTACAATCAAGTTAACTTGACCTACCGACTAATTTTTGGATACTTTTACCTTTTTTAGTTCACGCTCGGCTTTCTCTACGCGAGCTTCTAAATTCCGAATGTGCTCGTCTTTCTGCTATACCTCTCGCCGCGCGACATGTAGACGCATGCCGATTTCATAGGAGGTATATAGTCCTTTCACCACTCCATGTATGCCCTCCCGAAAAACTTAAAAATTAGGTAGACTGACCATCGACTGCTGGACTTCCGGCGGAAAAATCTTTCGAACGAATTCAACTGCCATGTTTGGATTGTAGATAATCGAATCTGCCTCCGCCATCGGTTGTTCCCAAGGAAGACTGAAAAACTCAACGGGTGTGGTGGCCCACTTGTTTCACTTTGTGAACGAGGGGAGTTCCCCCGCTGTTGCCTCTCCTTCCTAGGTGACCTGCTTTGACGATGTGGAAAGTGGCGCCTCTCACGCTCCCCCAACATCCTACTTCCTGTTTGCATTGGTTTGCCACCTCAATTCATCACTGAATCCAGCTCAGCCAGTGTTCTACCCTCTCCTCTACTGTTGAAGAATAGTCTTCTTGACATCTACTTCAAATGCACTGCTCTTCTCCCTCTTGTGATCTGCCAAATTTGGACACAAACATAGACCCTAAATGCACGCAGCCTCCCCCCCTCTTATTAATCACAAGTGCAGTGTTCCCAAAGCATTCTCTTCAATGCTTTGCGCCACGAACTGCCAATGTTCGGTGGTCCAGTTCATTAATTTGCTGGGGCAAGGGCAGATTCATTAATCTATTCGGCCTAACATCAATATCAGTACTTTGCACAGAAAAGTTAATGTGCCCCAACCAATCTATGAATTAATATTTAGCCTAATATCAGAGCTCTGCACCAAAAAAATAATGTGCCCTAGCAAATCCATGAACTGCCGATGTTCGGCAGTCCTGTTCATTAATTTGCTGGGGCAAGGGAAGATGTACTACTCTATTCGGCCTAATATCAGAGCTCTGCACCAAAAAGATAATGTGCCCCAGCAAATCCATGAACTGCAGATGTTCGGCGGTCTTGTTCGTTAATCAGTTGCGGCAAGGGCAGATTCAGTAATCTATTCGGCTAAATCGCAACTTGTCAATCTTGTGGACAAACATGTTTTATTGAGTTGTAATTTTTCATAGTTTTTTGTCTTGCTCACTCGAGCGAAGGCTGCGTCTGTAAAAAACCTGAGAAGGATGATTGTACGCTCGAGTGTAGGTAGCGTGGCTCGAGTGAAGCCACTTAAGGAAAACACGTGTGATTGGTTCCTCGCTCGAGCGAGAAAGTCTTCGCTCGAGCGAGCTTCGCTGTCCCAGTTTTCTAGAAATACTAGTTGTTACCCAAAAGACAACCTAAGAGGGGGGGTGAATTAGGTTTTTATAATTAAAATTAATAATACCCTAATAAAAATTATGACTAACACAATAGATAAATATAATTAATGAAATAAAAATAATTAAAACAAATGTCTTAATAATTATGTCAGTTAATGATTTTAGTACAGTAAAAATGTGAAAATATAGCTATGGCAATTTAAAATAAAATAAGGAGATAAGGGAGAGAGAGGCAAACAAATTTATAGTGGTTCGGCTTCAACTCATCCTACGTCCACTCCTCAAGCTTCACTTGAGATTTTTCACTATCTTCTAGCTTCACAGGGGTACTAGCAACCTCTTTACAAATGGAACAATCCTCCACGGATTTTACACAGACTTCACAAGCCTAAATCCTTGCAAATCTTAGGTGATTCACAATCACTCTCAAGATTTCAAGAACACAGTGTTTGCAACACTTTTACAAGATGAAATGGTATTTTTGCTTTCAAAGAAACCTTACAATAAATATCTCTCAAAGATAGATATATAAAATGAAGGTTTGATTTTTCTGTAAATCTCACACAGGAAAGATGGGCTTAAAGCTATAAGGCTCAGTATATAATTTCTGAGAATAGATGTGAGTGATTATAGATCAAAGAATATTTTCAGGTTTTTTTTGTAACTTGTTTACATTATATTCTTTGGTAAATATAATGAAAATTATAGTCGTTTATAACCGTTGTATTCTTTTGAATTTATAGCCGTTGTAGTCATTTGAATTTATAGCCGTTCTACTTCCATCATTACCAATTTGAATATCTTCCACTCCATCATTACAAATTTGAATATCTTCCACTTGAACCTTTTGAACCTTTTGGCCTTTTGAACCTTTATAGCCGTTGTACTTCCATCATTACTAATTTGAATATCTTCCACTTGAACCTTTTAAACCTTTTGGTCTGCTGCTGTGCTGGGCTATTTGAACCTTTATTTTGGGCTGTTTGAACTCTTGATTTAATCAAATATTAAATACATTCTAACAACATTTAGGATAAAGGTTATGTAAGAAATAATGGGACAAAATAAATTTTGATTCTGTTTTTTTCTTTCGAATAAATTATCAAAATAAATTTTGATTCTATTTTTCTCTTTCAGATAAATCATCAAAATAAATTTTGGATTCTATTTTTCTCTTTCAAATAAATTAAAATATAATTAAATAAATCATCAAAATAAATAAGTCTAACACTAGTTTTAGTCCAAAACTAGGATTACGTTTTGAGGTCTACTTTAAGGTTTTATGAGGTTTTGTTTTGCAGTTTTTTGTGAGTTTTCCTTGATGATTTGAGTGAGTATTAAACTCATGCTTTGATAAGCACATATCAAGGAGGTTGATTGGTTATATTCAAGAGAATTCTTCTTCGGTGGAATCCGGAGATTCAAGCGTTGAGTTTCAAAGGAGTTTGATACTGTGCGTAGTTGTTGATTCGACAATAGAAGTTGTGGATTCAACTTCAATCTAATCAATTCTGATATGAAGGTTGCGGTGAAAGATATACAGAAGATTTGAAGACAAGTTGGAAGCCTTTGGGTAATTTGTTTGTTATCTTTGTAATCTTTCTTTCTTCAGTAGTGGATCGATTAGTGGCGTTTCACCCGTGGTTTTTTTTATCACAATTAAAGGTGCTTCAATTGTGATTTTTTCACGTAAAAATCGTTTGTGTCGATTTATTATTTTTCAAAAACAGTAATCTAAATCACTTGCGTAAGTGCTTGATGATTTAGATTGTGAGTTTTGAATGATTGGGAATTAGAGTAATTAAATCTTGATCTAATCACGAATCACTTAGGTTTTTCAATTGGTATCAAAACAGGTCACTCTTTGTTTTTATCAAAACTATAGGAGCGTGATTTTGTGTGATTAGTGATATGGATTCAATTCATGAAGGTAACTCGACCCATAGACCTCCGTTACTTGATGGTACAAACTATTCTTATTGGAAAGCTCGTATGAGAACGTTTTTAAAATCCATCGATGAGAAAGTTTGGCACCGTGTGATCTATGGGTGGAGTGAACCTATTGTCACCATTGATGGTATTGATATTCCCAAACCCCTTGATAAATGAGACACACTCGATTATCAAAACTCGAGTTGGAACAGTAAGGTTTTTAATTCCCTTTTTTACTCCATCACACTTGAAGAGTTTCGTCGTATTTGCACGTGTGAGGTAGCAAAAGAGGCTTGGGACATTCTTGAAACGATTCATAAGGGTACTATTTCTGTTAAAAGGTCAAAACTTCAACGTCCCACCTCTTCCTTTGAAACCCTTTTTATGCGTGATGATAAGACGTTTGATGATTTCTATGCTAAACTTAGTGACATCGTGAATTCCTGTTTCACACTCGGTGAAAAAATCCCTAAAGCTAAAGTTGTTGGAAATATTTTGAGGTCTTTACCCGAGAGGTTCCAATCAAAAGTGACAGCCATTGAGAAGGCTCAGAATGTTGATACTCTCAAGCTTGATCAGTTGGTTGGAAACTTGTAGACTTATGAAGAAAAAATAAAAAGATAGTGTGACTTTCACTAGTGCTCATGAGACTGCAAAAACTCCTGAGATTGAGTTTGATTTAGAGTCAGAGATAACGGCTATGTTTACTAAACAGTTCAAAAAAATTTAAAGAAAAAGAAGCCTAATTTCAGAGACCTTATTTCAAAAGACAAGAGTAATGATAAACCCAAAACTTTTCCACCAAAACTTGCTCCAAAAACTGAAAAGAAGATTGTAAAGGGGCAAGGGGTCAAGTTTTATGAATATCAAGGGTTTGGACATATTGCCCTTGAATGTCCTTCAAAAAAGAATCGGAAAAAAGTCTACACAGTGACTTGGGATGATGAAAGCGGGTCAGAGCAAGAACTCGAAGAAACTGAATCTGGTGAGAACGGGGATAGTGTTTTCATCACATTTTGGTCCACTTTCACTCAACCTCTTCCGAAGCCAAAAGAATCTGCTCGTGGTCAGAATTTGCATCGTGCTCCCACCTTTGATGGGAGTAATTACTTGTATTGGAAGATCAGAATGAGGGCGTTTCTGAGAGCTTTCGACCCAAAAGGCTGGCAAGCCATTGAAGAAGATTTTGAAAGTACTGACAATCTAAGCAATCAGAGAGTTCTGGTTACTATTCATGGAGCAATTTCTGATGAAAAACAGCGACAGGTTGTTCACCGCACAAAGCCTAAAGATGTATGGGACATTCTAAGCCAATTTCATGAAAGATGAGAGTCATCTTCACCACTATTTATCACCTTTCCTGCCTTAGTTGCTCGACTGGATGAGGTTAAGGAGAATGGGGAACAAAAAGAAGATGATGAAACATCAGAAGACAATGATGAGATTAATGGTGATGATCTACAACAAGCTTACAAAAAGCTTTACAATGAATCTCTGAATTTGTCCAAGATCAATGACAAACTCACTCTCAAGCTCAAATTATGTGAAAGCGAGAATGTCAAGCTAAAAGGAGAACTTGTAACAACAAAGTAGAATGTCATCAAGATCTCTAGTGACATGCAAGACCTATGTGGGAAACTCCTATCTCGTGAGATTGAAAGGAATAAACTCTTGAAAGTGTATTCCACATATGAAGAGAAGATTGAAAGCCTTAAGATGTCACAAGCTACATTGGAAGAGATGATTTATCATAAAGATGAAGAACTCCGAATTGCTAGAGCCACAATTGCTATGTGGAACAAAGGTTCCAAATCATTAGAAGACATCCTCGGGGCTCAACAAATGGGTTGTGACAAACGTGGGCTAGGCTATGGTAACGCGACAGCTCACGAGGGACATGCCTCTACATCACATGACCTGAAGACTCAAGCAAAGGGAAAGCTGAAGGTACACCAGGGTGATCCCTCTCTTTATCTACCTAACAAGGGTAAGATCAACAAAAGGGAGGTAAAACCTGTTTTTATTTGTCATCATTGTGGTAGGTATGGCCACATTTGTCCTTATTGCTTTGAATTGTTTGGTAAGGTGTCTCAAAATGGTAGAAATTCGAATACTTTTTGGGTTAGGAGACAACCTTACGTGTCTAGGCGGAACACCAAGATATATGAGGGTGTTCACAATGCTAAGACATTCACCAAGACCGCCAGACCTGATTTTGTTAAGACCAAAAAGATATGGGTGAGAAAAGATGACTTGACTTGTTTAGTTGTTCACACTGCTCTAAAAGCATGTGACTCACACATATGGTATCTTGATAGTGGGTACTCTCGTCACATGTCAGATGACAAATCCTACTTCACCTCCCTTGAAAAATATGAAGGTGGAATTGTTACCTTTGGAGATGGTGGCACTTCTAGAGTCATTGGTAAGGGCTCTATAAGTGTAGCTAGTCTTTCCAAGCTTGAAAATGCATTACTTGTTATGTCCTTAAAGAAAATCTTTCGAGCATCAGTCAAATGTGTGATTCTCACCATGAAGTATTGTTTTCAAAAATTAAATGTGAAATTTCGGATAAAAAGGGAAATATTGTCTTTGCATGGGGTTCACACATCTGATAACTGCTATGGGATTGTTACTACTAATGATCTCACTTGCCACTCAACCATCATAAGTAACATTGATCTATGGCATCAAAGATTAGGTCACATGAATTTCAAAGACCTAACTAAGATAACTAACAAAGAGCTTGTGAGAGGCGTACCTAAGTTGGATAAGAATCTAAACCATGTGTGTGGACCATGTCAACTTGGAAAGAAAACCCGTGCCCCTCATAAAAAGGTGAACAGCTTTACAACAAAACGTCCTCTTGAATTGGTTCACATGGATTTAATGGGACCTACTCACACTAAAAGTATTGGAGGTAAAGGATATATTTTTTTAATTGTTGATGATTTTACTCGGTTTTCATGGGTAAATTTTTTAAGAGAAAAATCTGATACGTTTGATGCTTTCCAGGCTTTAGTCCTTAAAATCCAAAATGAACAAGGTGTTTCCATTGAGTGTATCATAAGAATCCGAACTGATCATGGTCGTGAGTTTGAAAACAGTTCGTTTTCGAATTTTTGTGATATGCATGGAATTAAGCATGAATTTTTTGCACCTATTACTCCACAACAAAATGGAGTGGTTGAGAGGAAGAACAGGGTTGTTCAAGAGATGGCTAGGGTTATGCTCCTTAGTAAGAAACTTCCTCCAAAGTTTTGGGCTGAAGCCCTAAATACTGCTGTTTATGTCATAAATTGCATATATTTAAGGCCCGACACTTTACAAACTTCATATGAATTGTAGAAGGGACTGAAACCTAATATAAAATACTTCAAAACTTTTTGGAGTGAGTATTACATTTTCAAAAATAGAGAGCCTTTGGGCAAATTTGACTCCCGAAGTGATGAAGGTATTTTTCTAGGGTATTTAACCATTAGTAGGGCTTTTCGAGTCTATAACCTGTGAATTTCATCTTTAATGGAATCGATCAATGTGGTTATAGATGACACAGGTTCTTCTACTCCAGCAACAAATAAGGAAGAAAATGGTGAGCCTCCAATCCTGGATACTGAACCACAGAGTCAAAGAGAAGCTGAGGTCCAAGCACAAGAAGTTGAGACAACACCAACTTCTCAGGTAAGTCAGAGTCCAAAGAGTGCACAGAGAGACACCACTTTTGATGCTTCTGTCACCACAAGTCTTGAGTTTAAACCATCATCAAGGATGAAACTGAATCATCCAACTTAACAGGTGATTGGAAGTGTCTCGGATCAAATGAAAACCCGAGGACAAATTTGGGATGAGGTATCTCATATGTGTTATGTTTCATTAATTGAACCTAAGAATATAAAAGAAGCCTTACTAGATGATAGTTGGGTCAATGCTATGCATGAAGAATTAGGTCAATTTGAACGTAACAATGTTTGGACTCTAGTTCCAAGACCTAAAGACATGAATGTGATAGGTACCAAGTGGATCTTTAAGAATAAATCTGATGAGAATGGTGTTGTAGTTAGAAATAAAGCCAGGTTGGTCGCTCAAGGCTACACACAAGTAGAAGGTGTTGACTATGATGAGACGTTTGCCCCTGTTGCACATCTCGAATCTATTCGCATTTTACTTGGTGTTGCATGCTTTCTTGGTTTCAAATTGTTTCAAATGGATGTGAAAAGTGTATTTCTGAATGGGTACTTGAAAGAAGAGGCTTATGTTGAGCAACCAAAAAGGTTTGAAGACCTTAAATGTCCAAACCATATCTACAAATTAGACAAGGCTTTGTATGGGTTGAAGCAAGCCCCTCGGGCTTGGTATGATAGACTTACTACCTTTCTTCTTGATAATGACTTTCAAAGGGGTAGTGTGGATAAGACTTTATTTGTGAAACACACTAAGTCTCATATTCTTGTTGCTCAGATTTATGTTGATGATATTGTGTTTGGATCCATTTCTGATCATCTTGTAAAATATTTTTCAGATTGCATGACACATGAGTTTGAGATAAGCATGATGGGAGAGTTGTCTTATTTCTTGGGTCTTCAAATTAAACAGTCTCCTTCGGGTATGTTTGTTTCTCAGACTAAGTATGCCAAAAATCTTGTGTCAAAGTTTGGTCTTGAGTTTGCCAAACATGCACGCACTTCCATGAGCACCAGTCTTTACCTTTCCAAAGATTCCTCTGGTACTGATGTTGATCTTACCCTTTATAGAAGTATGATAAGGAGTCTTCTTTACTTCATAGCCAATCATCCTAACATTGCATTTAGTGTAGGTGTCTATGCCCGTTACCAAGCCAGTCTTAAAAGTCTCATCTTCTTGCGGTCAAACGCATCATTAAATATGTGAATGGAACACTGGGGTATAGGGTTTGGTTTACTACCGATACTGCAACTGAAATTACCGATTTTTTTGATGTCGACTGGGCAGGGTGTGCTGATGATAGGAAGAGTTTTTACCTTGGGAATAATTTAGTTTCCTGGCATAGTAAAAAACAAAATGCCATTTCGACTGCTGAGGCTGAGTACATTGTTGTAAGGAGTTATTGTGCACAAATACTGTGGATGAAGCAAATGCTTCATGATTATGGGATAGATCAGAACACTCTCACTCTTTTCTGTGATAACACAAGTGCCATAAACATTTCAAAAAATCTTGTCCAACACTCTCGCACCAAACACATTGACATTCGTCATCATTTTATTCGAGAGTTAGTGGACAAGGGCCTTGTTGTTCTTGAACATGTACCAACTGAGCATCAAAAAGCCGATGTTTTTACAAAATCCCTTGATCTTCTTCGGTTTGAGTTCCTTAGAAAGACCTTGGGTGTAGTGCTCAGTTACTAGGGTGTTACATGTTCCTTGAGTGGGTGTGAGTGTTTGGCTTTATATGTGCTTGGATGCTATAATCTTATTGTCTTTGATTCTTGCCATCTTTGCATCTAAAATTATATGAACACTGCTCATGTTGCTTGCAAGATCTCATTCTTCTTTGTTCATAGCTCATTCTGAATGCCCATGCTCATTGACTTCATGATCTCATTTTGTACACAACCTTGAGATAAACTGTTGTAGGGGTTTCCGCACAAGTGATCAAAGTTCTCTATGGACCACTAACAGTGTTTCTTGTACTTTTTTTCCAGAGGAATTGAGCTATACTAGTATATCATGGGTGATGTTGAGTCTCTTAACCATCTACCATCGTTTTTCACTTCCACGATTTCTCCATTAGTTCATTGAAGTCCGGGCATTAGGAAAAGGCTAACTTAGAGGAACCAACCAGGCCATCCTTTTTGATTTCATACTTCTCTAGTTTGGTCTCCATACTCTTAAGCTTGCATGCCGCCAGTGAGTGCCCATAAGAAACAAAAGTTGGAGAAAAAAAAAAAGGACTCATTGATTGAGGGGGAGCCTGCGCGTTTACTCAACAAATACCCCTTGATTCCTAGTGATTTGACTTTTTCTCTGTGATGTTTAGTTACTCTTCCCGGAGGTCCAGCCATCCGATCACTACGAGGATTAACTCTAGCTCTATGGCCCCTCAAGGATTGCACATACACACACATTCTTTTTGTGAGCTCTCATGTTTGTTTTTGATTTGTGCATTCTCATGTAGCTTATGATCATTGATTAAATTTTATCTGATTTGCTCATGATTATATCCTTCATATTGGTCTCTTTGCAAGTTTGTGGGCTTCATTGTTTGTAGATTATTTCATCTTAGTATTACCTTTATGCTATTGTGCTCACTTACTTTTGTTTCAGGTTCCATTTCATAGTGTGAGTTTTTTTGTTTTTGCTCAGAAAGTTTTTTTTTTTTTTTAATAGTTTTTTTGTTTTTTTATTCTTCGCTCGAGCAAGGGAGTGTACGCTCAAGCGTGCTACTGCAGATGGCTTAGATTCTGAAAGCGTGCTTTTTATGCTCAAGCGACAAGATCTTGGCTCGAGCGACCCCGTGCGCATAAGTGTCTTCGCCCGAGTGAGAGAGTCTTCGCTCGAGCGACCTGTCATGGTTTAAATACTGATGCTACATCCCTTCACTTCATTTTTTCCCTCCTGCTTCGAGTTCTCTCTCTCTCTCACCTAGGGTTTTTACGCCCCCATTGCTGGCTCTTCCTTGGTTTTTTTCTCGTTTTTTAAAGCGTCTCTCATCCTTTCATCTTGCATCGTCTTTATCGGTAAGTTTTTATTTTTTTTATTTTATTTTAGATTGTTTTCTTTGTCTTTTGTCCTCGTTTTGTCTATGTGTCTGCTATACTCTGCCTGTGAGTCTCAAGGGTTCTTCCTTGTTAGTTCTGTTTCTTACATTATGGATTACTTTCTCTAGTTCGATTTTTTTAATTTGTTTATTTTTTGCTAGGGTTTAAAGTAAGGGGTTAAATTAGGGCTTTAATTTTTTGTCTATGATTGTCCTGTGTTTCATATACTAATTTATGTGGTCTAAGTGAATTGCACTGATGTTGATTCCCTTCATCTTCATCTTCTGTTCTTTTCTTTCTCTTATTGCTGCATTTGTGTCTGTTGGAACTTAACCTAGCTCTGTTCTTCATGTCATTGATATTATGCTATGGTTTTGTGTTTTTTATTTTTCTAACCCTGTTGGACTAATAATGCTTGATGTGCACTTCTGTTTTTTCTTTGGGTTTCTAATGGGCCTTGGGTGTTATTTGGTTTGGTCTTGTGGTTGTCTTTTCTAATTTTTGGTCAGTCATGGCTGAGCCTTCAAAACATCATAAATCCACTGTGTCCCACCCAAATTACAACACTGAAAAATTTGAAGCCAAGGAAAAATCCAATTTGTTTTGAGATTTCTATGCCTCTAGGAAAGTTCACCTAGAATGGAATGTCCACCCTAGTGCTTTTGAGTTGATCCCCAACCGTTCGTTGTTTGATTCTTTAGGGGGTGATCAAGTTTTACTTTTCTTTGGGCCTCAAAATCTTAGTCTGGTCCGCGAATTTTATTATAATATGCACTCTATCTTCAAGGAAATTGCTCTCTCTTTTTGCACTTGGTTGAGGAAGAAAGCTTTGGTCATCAATGATGAAGTTTTTAGGCTGTTTCTTGGTCTTCCAGAAGTCTGAAATTGTTATTTTCCTTTCAGTACTTGCAGTGGTGTTGATTTTGATTGAGTTGTTACTGAACTTTGTGGTACTCCCCGGGCTTGGATTGCCGGGGTGCTCATTTAGTAAAATGAGCTTCTTTCTCGTGTTCGTCTTCTTAACATCATTGTTTGTGCCAACATTCATGTGACTACTCATTCATTTCACATTACCTAAGATCAGGGGTATGTGTTATATTGTATTGACCACCGCCTTCCCATTGACCTGCCGGAGATGATAGTCTCCAAAATGATTACGGTTTTTAAGGGTTGCAAATCCTTGGGTCTTCCTTATGGGTGTTTTCTCACTCGTTTTCTTACTTCTCTTGGTGTTCCCATATTTGATGATGATGAATTTGCCTCTCCTGTTAAACCCATCACCAAGTTGACAGTCTTACAGAGTCAAGCACATGTTAGGGGGGGCGTGTCGGGAGTTGGGGGTATATATGTTTTGGGATAACTAGATTTATATGTTGTTTGCATGATGATGGTTGGCGTATGTGGGATATATCATTGTTGAATTTGCATACTCATTGTGGATTTTGCAGGCAGACTGGACATACTACTGTTGCTTGCATGATGATATAGTTTTGATGTGTTATATCTTAATATGGTTTTTGATTCTGAACAACTACTCTCTCACTTTTTTTCCCTAGTGGTGGTTTTCTATTTGTGCAGATATTTGGTCAAGGTTGTTTTGTGTTAGTAGGTTGTTTTTGTTAGTGCTTGTGTTTTCTAGGAAACTATGTTAGAAAGTTTTGTCCGGGAATTGGCAAAGGGGGAGATTGTTAGGTCCCTTAGTCTTGTCAATCCTACGAACAAACTTTTTTTAATCAAGTTGTAATTTTTCTAGTTGTTTTGTCTTGCTTGCTCTAGCGAAGGAGTCTTGCTCTCAGAAGCTGCTTCTGTTTGTTAAAAACCTGAGAAGGATGATTATACGCTTGAGCGCAGGTAGTGTGGCTCGAGCGAAGCCACTTAATGAAAACATGCGTATTTGGTTCCTCGCTTGAGCGAGCGAGTCTTTGCTCGAGCGAGCTTCGCTGCCCCTATTTTCTATAAGTACTTGTTTAAGTCCAAATCTAGGGTTACGTTTTGAGATCTTCTTTAAGGTGTTTAGGGTTTTCTTTTAGGGTTGTTTGCTAGTTTTTCTTAATGTCTTGATTGAGTATTAAACTCATGTTTTGATAAGCACACATCAAGGAGGTTGATTGTTCATATTCAATAGTGTTCTTGTTTGGTGGAATCCGGAGATTCAAGCGTGGAGTTTCGAAGGAGTTTGATACTGTATGCAGTCGTTGATTCGACAATAGATGTTGCGGATTCAACATCAATCTAATCAATTCCGAGATGAAGGTTGCGGTGAAAGATATACAGAAGATTTGAAGACAAATTAGAAGCGTTTGGGTAATTTGTTCGGTATCTTTGTAATCTTTCTTTCTTCAGTAGTGGATTGATTTGTGGCTTTTTGCCCGTGGTTTTTTTATCACAATTCGAGGTGCTCCAATTATGGTTTTTTCCACGTAAAAATCATTTGTGTCGATTTATTGTTTCGAAAACAACAATCTAAATCACGTTCATCCGTACTTGATGATTTAGATTGTTAGTTTTAATTGTTTGGGAATTGGTATAATTAATTCTTGATCTAATCACGAATCACCTAGGTTTTTCAATTTTTATTTTTGATTGCTAATTGTTTCATTTTTTCTAAAAATCATGAACATCTTTGCCAAGAAACCTACAGCCAAAGGTTTGTGCCCTAGTTTTCTTCTTCCTAATTTATAATTCATACCAATTATGCGAATGTATTAATTCAATTAAGAAAGATTTATTCTGTTTCTGTGTTGTTTGATTATAAAGGCGCTTCAAGAGAGTAAGCGTGAAATGACCAATGCGACCAGAGGTATCGTTCTTTAATCTATTTGTAATTAAATGTGTCTGCTGCTATTGGTTTTCTTCTCTCTAAATCAATTAATTTGATACAAATTATATACATAGGAATTCATATTAATGTTTGGACTTTTATCTTGCTTTAGGTATTGAGACGTAAACCACCACCATGTAATTGAAAGTATGTTAATGAGTTTATAGGTAATGTTTATGTTGCAAGTTTTTAGTGTTTGATCTAATTATAAATTATTTGTTGATATAGGAAAAGAAACTTGTTGCGGAGATAAAGAGAACTGCTAAAATAGGAAATGAGGTACATTCTGGGACATATTTCTCTTTCTTATTTTTATATTCAAATTTATTTTCTTATTTTTATTTGTGTCTCCATTTTGCAGGTAGTAACTAAAATTTCAGCATGTCAACTAATTAGGCTTAGGCAACAAATAGCAAAATTACAAGCTTGTTTGCAACAAATGTCTCCAGTTAAGCAGACTGAAGAGAAAACTGAAGAGTTAACCCACTAGGTTTATTTTTCAACACTTGTCCAATTACAAGTTTGTATGTTTAGGTTTTTTTATTGTTGGAATTTGAATTTAAATTGGTCTTTAATATTTACTGAAGATTTTTACACATTCAGAATGTATACATGACATGGTGGGACTTTTGGTAGTTTATTTATTTACTTGATAGGTCCCAGACGAAATTGGAGTTGATGTTGCCTCTCAGGTCAATATTCATAGAAGTATTTTATGAATTTATTTTTTAGTTAATGCTATTTTTTATGTATTAAATTTTTTCTTAAATATGACTTGTACTCTTGACAGTTATCAACATCACCCAAAGGAAGAATTGATAAGAGGAAGGGGAAGACCTTTAAGGCCCCTTGGACTATGGATGAGGCTTTACGTGTGCGAGCAAGTCCCTTGCTACCTCATACTATGGATGGAGCATCTTCTCCATATGTTTCGAGGTAAACTTTACTGATAAAGTTCTATTTGTTCTGAAATTGATTTGAATCATTTGTCTATATTTATATCTTGTGTTATATTATAAGTAAATTGATATCCATATTTCTTGTGTATTAACCTTTTCATATTTCTTTCATTTTAGGATGAAGCGGAAGGGGAAAAAGAAGATTTAAGGCCTTTTGCACTATAGATGAGGCTTTACATGTGCGGGCAAGTCCCTCGCTAACTCGCACTGTGGATGGAGCATCTTTTTCATCCGTTTCATCTCTACATATAGTATTAGCTACCTTTACAGCAGCTTCCTCATAGCCATCATTAGGTTTTTTTGCATTCTATTTTCTATTTTAATTAATGTATTGTTTTATTTATGTTTAAGATTTTTCAGGTCCAACGATTTTTCAGGTACACGACAAGGTCGAGGATTTCCCGAGGGATAAAGGATCACTGTCTCTCTTACTCTCTCGTTTCTGCACCGATCACCCTCTCACTCTCTCGTTGTTCATCTCATCGCACCGATCATCATCGCACAGCCGATCTACTCACAGGTAAACTCTCTCTCTCAATCTCTGTCTCTCTCTCTCTCCCGATCGTTGATTTTTTTTGTTTTATGTATATATATATATATCTGATCTGACCTAATCGGCTCCCTCACTCTCTCATCTTATCTCTCTCACACTCACTCTCTGGTTTTGCATCTCTGCACCGATCGACTCACACACAGGTAAATATGAATCTGTCTGTTAATCTGTGTTTGTTTTGGCACACCGATCGACTCTCACACTCACTCTCTGTGTTTGTTTTGGCCTGTATTTGGAATGTAAATATGAATCTGTTATTAATCTATAAATATGAATCTGTTTTGGCCTCTATTTGGAATGTAAATATGAATCTGTTTTGATCTTAGTTATGTCTTAGTTGAATCTCTTTGTTTTATTAATTGTGTTGTGTTTGTTATTAATTGTGTTGTGTCTCTCCATTTCTGTTCGATCGACCCCTCGATCTTCTCTGATCAGAACTCTGCACCAGATTTTTTGGTTCAGTCTAGCTCTAGGTTCAGCCTTGAGGTACACCTAACTCTCCTCTCATATTATTACCTGTGTTAGACGGACCCATATTTGTTGCTCTAAATTGGTTTAGGTTAGCCTAAGCAATTGAATTTGAGGTTCTTAGATTTGAAATGTGGTATTAGTAGAATTAGATGACAATTAACAAGCTGTATATATTTATGTACTATTTCTCAGTTGTTTTTTCAGTTAACTTCAATGAGATTCGTGGTAAAGTGAAGTAGAATTGATTGTTCTTACTGCATTGCTCTCTTGAGATATAGAATCAATAGCTTCAAAGGATGAATGTGTATTTACTTTTCTTGTGGGTGTGTGTAGGGATGAAGATGAATTGTTGAATACTCAGTGTCCTCAACATTTGGAGCTGAGATGGCAGACATAAGTTAGTTCTAGTGTATATGCTACCCCCTTGATTGCTGATATAAACAGGTGAAAAAAAAAAGAAGCTTTCCCTTAAAGTATTTTATGCCGCCAATTTTGGTTTTAAATTCATGTGACATATTTCATTTGAATTAATCATTTTTCTCTTCGACTTGTTTTAAGAGTATTGCTCAAAATTTTCTTGAAAACACTCTAGGAAAGGAAGCCAAACTTTGATGTTACCCATTGGAATTAATATAAAGCAATTTTTTAAAATTAAACTTTAACCCAAGAAAAAAATAAACAGATTATTTTTTCTGTAGCTTAATGACAAAACAAAATTGTGGGTTTGAAATGTAGAAAGAGCCTCTCCACACATGGTGCATCTGACCCCTTTCCCAAATCCTGCAAAGGCGGCAGCCTCTTGCACTGGGCTGCTTTTAACTGACAACACAGTTTTCCCAAGCTTCACAGTCAAATACCCTCCGAGATGAGTGCATTCAGCAGAGAAACCTTCAATGTCTAGAAACTTCAAAAACGAAATAAAATATCTAGTAACTATTATTCTTTGATATCAAGGATTTGTAGGGAACATGCTTTATTTTTTGCCTAATGATTTTAATATTTGTGGTGGACAACATGTTTTATGCTGTATTCATATTTTATATCTCAGTGACGGAAAGCTCGATATAGTTGTTCCCTCATTTGTTCACTACCTGGAAGTCCTTGAAGGTTCTGATAGAGATAAAATGCCAGGTATAACTTGTTATTGGTTATGTGTGAAAAGCCAGAGTTGGAATATGAATTTTCCTTCTCATTGCATTATGTTAAATTAGAAGCATTTAACTCATTGTTTTCTAGTCTAGTGAGAACTTAGAAGTACAAGAGCATGATGAACTTCAGGTTTTCATGTTTTTAAAATCATTAATCACTAAGGTTTTAAATCGCGGTATTAGGACACATAATAGTAATGGTTCCAAACAATATGCATATTGTTTTGTGAATCGACCTTGTTCTGGTCTTTGCATCTCCAGGTAGGAAGTTACATGCGAATGCAGAAGATCGCGAATGCAGAAGATGATTCCGATGAAAATTTAAAAGTTTTCATTATGATATATGTTTTGAGTTCTCAATGTTCTTTCACAAACTAAGCTTTAGATGTTTTTCTTTCTTAAAATGTTTTGCAGGATATGAAGCTCCAAATATGAGGTATGCTGAATTGTTACTATTATCTGTTGTTAGTAAAATATTGTAGTTGGTGTTGTCTTTAACTTGCATATTTACCCGCAGACCATCAGATACTACCTAAGAAAGTTTTTGTTTTGAGATTTGGTGTTGGACCTGTTGGTGTTCATATTTTATTTTTTTAATCCTTTTGACTTCAAGACATCAATTCATTCAATCAACTTGTTGAAGCTCCACTTATAGCTTGGCATTTTCATGATCATGCACCTTTATTTGTTTATTTATTTTTTATAAGTAATCTGTGCAAAATAGACAAGTCATGGAGTTTGTGGAATTGCATTCTAGTGTAATGTGATTTTGATGTAGGAAGTGTACATAACAGTGTATCTGCATGCAATATGGGTGCTTGCATGGCATTGCAAGCCTTTGTTCTGATCCTGGAGAAAGAATGTAATTAGGTCCATATTTAGGTTAAAGACTATTTATACATTTTAACCAATCCCAGGTTATGTATAGTCCAACATTAACTAATATGCATACATAGGAGTTGTGTAAATTCATTTTATTATAGATAAATTTTGTCTCTTATTTCTTGATTGAGAGCTAGTATATGGGGGAAAAAAATCTTTTGATTAAATTGTGACATTGGACTTAGAGGGAAAAAATCAAAGGTCAAGGTTCTGGAAATAGTTTGCATGTATGGACTGAAACTGAGCAATTGAGTTGGAACTTAAATTGGTTAGTAGTATAACTGGTTATGATGTCTCGTCTATATTTTGAAACATTAGGGAACTGTTAAGGGATTAAAAGGAGATGAGGAATTTAGTTTGCTAATAGCTTTCTCAAATCTGGTGCTGGAATGCTGCAATTTTGGCCAATTGAAATAATAATATTATAAAACCTAGATAGCATTTTGAGGAACCATAGTGATTATCTATTTTAATTCTCAGTGGTGTGTTTGGTTGAAGAGAAAAAAGGGAAGATAAGGGAGAGATTCAAAAAGTTTTTATTTTCTTTTGTTTGGTTGACTTAATTGGAGAGAAAATAGAAGAAAAATGAAGGAAAGTTTTTAAATATTTTATCTTCACTCTCCCCTCCCCTCTCTCTCTCTCTCTCTCTGATAAGTAAAAATCTTCATTACACAAGCAACTTTGGAGGAAAATTTAAATTTAGATTAAAGTGCAACAAATAACGCTAAGAGTCAAATCAACTACATTTTTTTCTTTTAGTTTCTGTCCCACTTTCTTCTCAACCAAACAAGGGGAAATGATTGGTTATTTTGTCCCCTCTTTCCTTCCCTTTTCCTCTCCTTTTATTTTCTCTTATTTTGTCACTAATTGCATCATTATCTCTTGTAATTTAGTTGAAGTAACATTTTGCATTTTATCATTTTGAAGGAAACTTGCAGACAAAGTGGCAGCCGAGGGATTTCTAGTAGTGGTTCCTAATTTCTTCTATGGTGAACCTTTTGATCTTAATAACCCTAATATGGACTGGGAATCATGGAGAAAGGCGCATGGCGTGGTTAGTTTCTGGTTTCACTACCCTTTATCTAAAAGTCGGTCATCGAAATTGGCATGCTAGTTTCAAAGATTAAAGAAGTGATAGTGCACATAGTTTTTCTCTATTTCAACATCACAAGGTTCCAAATTGTCGTCATGTATAATTTTTAAAATTTTCAGGGTTGTCCAATTGAGATAGGACTAAAACCAAAATTTTTCGACATGATTAAAATAAAATTAAAAAAAAAGTTAAGTAAATAAAAAAAAAATAAAACAATAAAGATCAACTTTAGGCGGATAGATTCATCACTAAATGTTATGAGAAGCATATTGATCCTATTAGAAGACAAAAGGTTTGGAAAGAAAGAATTTTTTCTTCAACAATTCAATTAGCTATGTTAATGTGAACTTTCTGCATTCCAGGATAAAGGGTTTGAAGATGCCAAGCCAGTAATTTCTGCTTTACGAAGCAAAGGAGTCACTTCAATAGGGGCTGCAGGTTTTTGCTAGGGTGGTAAGATATTTATATTGCTTTTTACATGAAATAAGCTGTGAAATTTGACATAGTTGAACTGGGCTGCTCTTCACCAACGAGTCATGGACTCGGCTGCTAAGATTATGGGTTATTTTTGCGTTTGACTCAGGGGTGGTAGTTGTAAAACTAGCAAGGACTGATGAAATTCAGGCTGCAGTGGTTTTGTATCCCGGTCGCATCACAGAAGATGAAATCGAAGGTAAATTTCACACATCTTAAGCTCATAACATGTGTGTGTGTGGGGGGGACTGATAGCTTGTTCTTACCAACGTTAAGTGCCCAATTTCAATATTGGGAGCCGAGGTTTTGTGAGACATCGATGCATTCTGTGCTTGTAGGGTTTTTGTTAGGCATTTTATGAGACAATAAATTCTTGTATCTTCAAAGACTGGAAACAATAGCTAAATCTGGAACTTTAGGTATTTTATTTTATCAATAAGGCTGAGTGTTTTATTGGTACAATGTCAACTTCTTCCTTGGGGGGAATTAATAATTAATGGTCTGTAATTGAATTTATTCTAATATTATACAACTTTTGTGGAGAAAATGCAGACAAGTGGAGACCTTAATCTCATTGGGCAGTTTGGTGTTGGGTTCTACTCTGTTTATCTTGTCGCTGACTATGTTGAAGTCATTAGCAAACATAATGAAGATAAACAGTATGCCTCTGAATTCATATCCTTTTTCTAGTGAACTCGAGTATTTGTTCTTACAGTCGAAAATTTAACAAATGTAACTGTGGATGTATCTAATTTGTTGACTTTCAGGTATGTTTGGGAATCACAGGCTGATGGGGCATTTGCAATTTCTAAGGATACATGGAATGAACCACTTGGCTGTGGATTTGTTATGTTTGGTTTATAATTTTGGATTTGTTGATTCTATATATATTTTTGGTTTTATGACTTTAAAATATTTAGCCATACATTGAAGATTTTTATTTTGAATTTATTGATTCTATGTATATGTCATATTTATATATGGTAATACAAACGTTTTATACTAGTAACAATTAAAGTTATTATTCCTTTTCTATTGATGCAGGGGATGAAGAGTTAGTGTGATGAGAAAATTGTCTTTTGTAAGACAAGAATAGTCTCTACAAAAATAGTAAGTTCATTCATATGCTTCTAGTGGTTTCTGAATTAATTTGTGTTTTTTTTTTCAGGTCAAAAATTTCCTGGAGATATGCAAAATATGGTCAAAGAATTCAACAACTTAGTTTTTTCAAGTTTTTTATTTTTTAATATATGTAAGCACAGTTAAAAACGTTTTACTAATTCCTTTGGAGTATATATTTTTTGAACATTGAACTTTCATTTATGAAATATATGATGTTATTCTATTCAATATATGGTTGTGATTCAAAATATAGTATATAGTGTGTATTACATTCTTTAAATGCATATAACATGTGATCTTATCTAATTATTAATCACGTGTTTTATTAGATATTAATCACACTTAAAATCTGTGATCTAAATGTTTATTATCACATGTTTAATTAGTTATTAATCACACTTAAAACATGTGATCTAAATATTTTTAATCACACTTAAAAGGTGTGATCTAAATGTTAACAATCACACTTAAAAGGTATGATCTAAATGTTTTTAATCACACTTAAAAGGTTTTTAATCACACTTAAAAGGTGTGATCTAAATGTTATCAATCACACTTAAAAGGTGTGATCTAAATTTTTTAGTCACACTTAAAAGGTGTGATCTAACTGTTATTAATCACACTTAAAAGGTGTGATCTAAATGTTTTAATCACACTTAAAAGGTGTGATCTAAATGTTTTAATCACACTTAAAAGGTGTGATCTAAATGTTTTAATCACACTTAAAAGGTGTGATCTAACTATTATTAATCACACTTAAAAGGTGTGATCTAACTATTATTAATCACACTTAAAAGGTGTGATCTAACTATTATTAATCACAGTACTACAACTATGCAAAACATGAAGCATGTGGCAAAGACAATCCAAAACAGTCATAGAACATGCCAAAATGAGTCTAAAACATGCATGGAAGGAAGCCCAAATATGCTAGCATGAAGGGCATAAGGCATAATGAATGTAAAGTAAATAGGGTGGATTACACTACACCTACCAAGACCAAGCATGGGATGGCCTCGCCAACAAAAATAAGAGTTATATCATGGCAAAATAACCCTAAAAACACACTGAAATGATAGCTCGCAAGCTTCGGCATGAAGGCATACGCAATGACTCATGTTAAAGCATAAAGGGCAAACCCTCCAACGCATTGAATAGGTGAAAGATGTGAGTGTATGACCATGAAACATGGACTGAAATCACATAATAAATGATGCCAAATCATTCAAATAGGCCAAGCAATCCATGCTAGTGGACTTGATACACAAAGCTAACAAGCTAAAATGCATTATAGCTATACAAAGCATGGCATGCACGACCAAGACAACACAAATCAGAGCTAGAGCATAGTAAAACATGGACAAAAGCTTCTTAGAGTTAAGCCAAAAGCATGCTAGAATGACATGTTAAAGCATAATACACAATAGGCTAGTTCATGGAAATGCACTATAAGTGCATGTAGCATGCAAGTGCCAACCAAACCAAACCTTAACAGAGGTATGACATGGCAAAACACCACCAAAAACATGCTGAGATGAACTCAAAACAAGCTAGAATAACATGCTCCTTCATGAAGCATGCAAAGCTAGTTTGCAAGATATACACTACAAGTGTACAAGGCATGCATGAGGTGACAAAACCAAACCAAAACAATGGTATGACATGCTGAAATAACCCCAAATACATGCTAAGTGTAGACACCACATTTTTTACCGTCTTTAAGACTTGGACGTCATCGTTTGAACACTTGATGATCATCCATATTTGTGTTCGTTTTGAGTTCTCGGAGGTCTCAGTTGCGCGCCTTGCCTCAAAATCTCTCAACTTGTTTGTTTTGTGCTTGGTTATAGACCAAACACTTGTGTTGTTGGCTTCTGAGGGAAAAGGGTGGCTTGTCAGCCATCCCCTCAACCCACCGGCCATAGAATGAGGCCACCGGCCTTGTTTTCTTGCTGTCGACCAAAAGTTTTGGCCGATCAGCACTGTATTTGGTCGGCCGGCTTTTGTTTTGGTCAACCGGCCCCTTTTTCTGGCCGAGGCCTTTTCTTTGCCTTTTTTAGGCATTATGCATGCCAGCTGTGCCGGCTGGTGAGCACAGACTCTACCCTCCATACATGTGTATGGAGGGATTTCATCCTTACACTTAGCTTCCCTTGGAAGCTTGGAATTGGATTTCCTATAAGAGGAGGGCCTCCCCTCCCTTTCCAGAGGTTCAGCCAATTGATATAGGAGATATATATCACTCTCTCTCTATAGTTGTGTGTGTAATAGTGCTTTAAAGTGTGTTTTTTGTTCATAATCTTGCACTAAGGCACGTAGTGTTACACTATCCTTTAGTTGCTGAGGTGCTAAGGAGTTGATTTCAGAGTTTTTGAGTTGGTTTTGATCAGAAGGAGGTGCTAGAGTTGGTGTTCTTGAAGTGTTCTTCAAGGGTGAGAAACTACACATTTATTTCCCATTTTTGCTTATGCTTTTAGTAATACTTGCATACTATTTTAAGCTTAGTGTCCAACTGAAAAAAGTTCTGATTTTGTATGCTAAATATGTTTGTTTAAGGTTAATTTCGGGTTGGGGGTGGTGTACCCCCTCTTAGGCCTTGATTGGCCTCTTTTTGTGCCATCCTCTTTGGGCTTTGGACCCCTTTTGTTTTGACCTTCTCACCACTGAAATCCAGAGGATTTTTAGTGGTGGGGAAGTGGTTTTGCGGTCTTGTATAGGGGAGGGACACCCCTTTCTCCTTATGTCTCATTTGCTTGCATTAAGGGCTCATAAGGGTAGCATGTTTGCTTCGCTTTATTTAGTTCCATTTCAGAGGGTATTTGGTGCTATTTGGTCATGATACACCTCTATTTTAGGTTGGTTTGTTGGTCTCTTACATGCACCACTCATTTGCTTGCATTAAGGGCTCATAAGGGTAGCATGTTTGCTTAGCTTTATTTAGCTCCATTTTAGAGGGTATTTGGTGTTATTTGGTCATGATACACCTCTATTTTAGGTTGGTTTGTTGGTCTCTTACATGCACCACACACTTGCCTCGCAATCCTCTTATTTACCTAAACATGTATCATGCATTTAGACCATCATGCTTGCATGTTTTGACTTAACTTTGAGAAGTTTTTAGCCTTGTCTCACTATGCTTAAGCTCTATTTGTTGTTGTCTTGGTCATGCTTGCCATGCTTTGTATAGCCACCATGCATTCTAGCTTGTTAGCTTTGGGTGTGTGAGTCGTGAGTATGCTTTACTTGGGCCATTTCAGTGAGTTGGCATCATTCATAATGTTATTTCAGTCCATGTTTCATGCTTGTATGCTTGCATTTGCCATCCTTTCAATGCTCTGAAGAGTTGGTGTCTTATGCTCCATGTTTGGGTCATTGTGCATGCCTTTAGACTTAGGCCATTAGATGCCATCTAGGTGTGTCTTTGACCTTGTCTTGGTCTGCTTTAGGACTGTTTTGAGTCCTTTTGTCCCTTTGAGGCTTGCCTTGTACGGCCATGGTTTAAGCCCCTTTGATAGCTTTGAGCCTTGAACCTTGCTTGCATGCTTTGATTGTTTTGTTTAGTTGGTTTGGCACCATCCTCAACATGATTTTCAGAGTTTATCATGCTTGCCATTTGTCCATGTTTGTCCCCTTTTAAGTGTGCTTAAAAGTCCCCTTTCTATGCTTAAGTATTGGACCATGTGTGCATGAATGCTTGTGCGTACATTTGCCTTGCATGTTGTCACATACTTGGCCCATAGGCATGTTGTCACATACTTGGTCTATTGGCACGTTGTTGCATGTTCAAGTGGTGTTGCATTTGGCATGCATCTTGTGTTAAGTTGCTTTACATGTTCCTATGCTAAGTCCCCTTCACATGTTGTTGCATGTTGGTCATTAGCATTATTGTTACATGTCTAGCATGCTTGTTTGCTTAGGTTGTATGCCTAGTACACATTGCTTATTTTTATGCTCATATTGCATACATAGCTCACATGCTTAGGTTGCATTTTGCATGCATACCTTGCCTCTTGAATCACCATGATAGAGGTTAGGTCCATTATTTGTTTATGTGCATTTCATTTGACATTGAAATGGCACACTTGGCTTCTTTGGCCATCAGGCATTGAAATGTGCGATTGATGGTTCGAGGGTCGAGTACCAAACTCCTTTGAGTCACAAACATGATAAGGAGTGTGGTGGTGCAGACATTTGCTTTAAAATGCATTGCCATGCCATGTTTGCCCTCTGCTGCTGTCAAAACAAGGTTCTGTAGGAAAATATGGTCGACCGACCATTCTCAGTGCCGGTCGACTAAATATCTTTGGCCGAGAGCTACACAACTGGTCGATGACCACTTTACCATGGTCGGTGACCATTCCTTATGGCCGGTGGCATCCCACAATGATCAGGGAGTGATGCTGAAGCATCCTTGGGACTTGTGCAATTTTCAGAGGCATAAAACAGTGAAAACAGAGGCAGCTTGTGCATGGTAGTGGATTTTCAAGCGGAGTCGACCACGCATGCATTCGATCTTCTTCCTGAGGTTGTTTTGTTTATCTTAGTTACTTTGCTTAACTAGTTAATTGGTTTGTAACTATTTAATTAACTTGTTAGTTGATTAAATTGCATTATTCTTTCGGTCCTTCCGAGCGAGGGTGAATTTGTAATAAGTGTGCATGCGTGTGATGCATGTCTTCCAATCTCCACTTCTTTCTCCCTTTTAGTTACCTATTTTTGATGGTTAGTATTAGGGCATATTTAATTTAGCATCCTTATGCTATGCATGCGTGCATCCATTCATTTGTATTGCATGCACCGGGCTCAGCACATCATACTAATTGCATAATATTTCAAATCTAACTTGAATACATGTT